>QLNU02009738.1:97960-109403 GCA_006491805.2 Dysdera silvatica
GCCTGATGTGCAATTCTTCTGCACATATATATGTGGACTTCGCAAAAACTCATCAGTGTTTACATCCAAGGCTAGAAAACTAACATCTGACCAGAAGAGAAAATAGCTTAGAGGAGGTATTTTAGAAAAAATATTTTAGGAGATATCTCAGAATAGGTATTTTAGAAGAGGTATTTTGGGGGAGGTATTTTAGAGGAAATATTTTACAGGAAGCATTTTAGAAAAGGTGTCTTAGGGGAAGTATTTTAGGAAAGGTAAAGGAGGTATTTTAGCAGATCTAGTTAATATTTTAGAACATCAATTTTTTAGCAAATATAGCTAATTTATAGCATGTTTTGGCATTACTAGTATCTAAGCAGCGACATGCTTGCATTTACAAAGTCCACGCACATACGCAGAAGGATTGCACACCAGGCGTTCTAGTCTCCCGCTACAGGCTATTACAGTCATTAACGTCAATAAAAGAAAACAATACATATTTAAGCAAAAAAAAACAACCCCACTAACAGTCATATTAAACAGCGGAGGCCGAAACTTAAAGGAAACTAAACACTATAAAACTTGTAAACGCTAAACTGTTATGGCAACATAAATAAAAATAAAGTGAACGTGGGAACAGCAACCCGACAAGGAAGTTAACACGCTGTTGGCGAAATGTAATTTATTGTAAAGCGAAAACGGAGGTTGATATTAGAAATAACCGCACCCTGGTCGATTGGAGAATGTTTTGTAGAGAGTATGCAAGGATATGTGTGTACTGGAGAAAGAAATGCTTGGGGGTGAGAATGAAATTGTGGAAATAGACACAGGTGTATTTGGTAAAAGGAAGTAAAACAAAAGTGGACGAGTGAATGGGGAATGGATTTTTAGAGGAATACAAAGGGGGTCGAGAAAATGTTTTATATAGACAAAGGTATGTTTAGTGAAAGGAAATACAAAAAAGGTAGAGTGAATAAGGAATGGATTTTTGGGGGGAGGGGAGTCGAGAAATGTTTTATGTAGACGAAAGTATGTTTGGTAAAAGAAAGTACAGCAAAGGTAGATGGGGATGGGGGGGAATGGATGTTTGGAGGAGTGCAAAAGGGATCGAGAAAATGCTTTTTTGTGGTTGTGTGATGCGGAATACCGGAGACCATCATTTTGACTCATATTTCCCAGAGTTTATGTACATAAGTAATTTTTAAGAAAGAATAGAATATAAGAAAACGTCAAAAAATATAAAAGTATGTCTGTTTGCAAAATGTATTTCATCATGGCGACCAGAAGTACATGCGTAATCATGTCATGATGATGTAATCTAAAAAGGAAATGGTTGTAGCAATTGGCGACAAAAACTTGGACGTGATATGCACTGATGTCAAAATTCTGGCATTAAACCTAAGACCCAGCAACCCCTCTGGAATCAATAAATCTTTCATAAGTATAAAAGAACTCATTTACATAATCTTTTTTTCGAAATAACTGACCTTTAATTTTGCTCATCCGCCATCCAAAAGTGCAGGAAATAATTTTCATACATCCTTATCCTTCTGTCGATGTCTCCACATGAACTCTGCGAAATACGAGTGTCCTGTGGTAGTGCAGTGTGGTAACGTGTTCGCCTGGTGTTCCATAAACTTGGGTTCGACTACCAACAGTGCAAAGAACACTTACTCAGAGATCTCATAAAGATCGCACTGCTCACTGTAGTCTGGGGTTTGGTTCCCTAGGCCTTAAGAGGTTCAAATTCCTCGGAAAACTGTAGATGCTCTGCGGTGGCACAATGTAGTAACATGTTCGCCTAGTGCACCATTAACATAGGTTTGACTCCCAACGGTGCAAGGAACGCTTACTCAAAGATCACACTGCTCACAATAGTCCGGGGTTTGGTTCCCTAGGCCTTAAGAGGTTCGGATTCCTCGGAAAACTGTAGGTCCAAGAGGTTCGGATTCCTCGGAAAACAATAGGTCCCAGCTCAGCATGACCATTGTAGTCTTTGAGCCGTAAAACCACAAACAAAACAACAATTGTAGGTCCAGAGGTTTGGATTCCTCGGAAAACAGTAGGTCCCAGCAGAGCATGACCACTGTAGTTCTTGAGCCATAAAATTACAAACGAAATAGGAGTCTAAGAGTCCTTCATTGCTGATACACCAATGGTGTTGCCTTCAAAACTCTTTTACATTTATCCACAGACCTTCAACAATGTAGGTATGCTGGCCTGTTTCATGATCCTTGAAATGAAAACTGTGGTATATGGTGTAGTGAAAAAATCCTTGACTAGAAAGACCACCTGGCGATAGTACAGGATATGGTAAATGTTGGTGATTTTTTTTTAAATGTTGCCATTACGGACAGGGATGCATCTTGCGATCTTGTCATTTTGGGAAACATGTTATTTAGTTAATGAAGAGGTGTTTTAGTGTAGTAGTAACTGGAAAACGAAAAACGTTTAGGCTCTAGTAAACAACATATTAACCATTTACTTTTAAGTTTTTTTTTGTTTACATGCATTTTTTCGTACTTTGGTTTTGTTTTTCTCTTTTTTTTTTTTACTAACCCGGTTTTTTCCTCTAATTCCATAGTTTTGATTAAAAAAATAACCACAGAATTCCTGAGCTCTTACAAGAGGCCCGCCTGATTGACTGCCAAACATGTTCTGCACTACAACAGAAATGCTCTACAACTTACGTGAATGTACTAGGCATAAAAAACTGCATTTCCTTATGGCAGATGTTACTGTCACCATCAATCTTTCTCGTTTGCATAATTTACAAGTGCTCTGCAGTGAAAAAATAAAAAAATGCGAAAAAATATTTCAGGGTTAACTAAGTATCCATTTCGCAAATAACAAAATTGGGATGTTTGAACGTGAGCAAATCAGAGTACTAATTACTCAAAGCAAATATTTTATATAAGAATTATGTCCTTTAATTGATGAAAGATTATTTTATAATAGTGGTTGCCCAATTTATTCTTATTGCATTTTTTGAACGTTTTTCTATACCAAAAATAAATTGCTTTTTCAAAATGGTGGAACTGCAGTGTGGTTGCCATACTTGACAGAATCATAGCAGTGTTGCCATAGTGGGCAGAGTTATACGAAAGTTGGTGAACTTACCGCATTCTGTACTAGATCCAGACTACTGTACCACTTTCCAACAATCAAAAACAGTGATAGTCCACGGCAAAATATTCTTATGAATAACATCCAAAAGCACATCCACACTTCTATTCTCAACTACCAAAAAAAATCATCTCCCTTTCAATTCCTCCAAATACCCACTCTCCTCTCACCTTGGGGTTGGCTAAAACTCAGGTTTTTTCTGGGTGTTTGTTAAAACCCTCTAATTTTTCTGGGTATTTGTAAATACAGTAGGACCTCCATATGATGAAATGGATGGTTCCATGAAAAAAAATTTGTTATATAGAAAATTCATGTATTCATGAACCAGGGCAGTGCAATATGATACCACAATTAAAATCCCGTTTTTCAGTAAACGACTGTTTCTCATAAATAACATTCAACCATTTAAAAATGTTCTTAAAGTGTACATATTGTATTTCCATGGTATTAGGGAACCTGATATTGCTGAGCGCTTGATTTTCCGTTTTGGTTGTTAAAAATTCCGTTATGTAGAAATTTATTTCATTATATAGACACATTTTCATGTGTAATGACTAAGGCCTGGATTTTTATGCATACAATTTAGCCCAAATAATATGCAAATATGCTCAAAATTATTACAAAATATGCAAGTGCATAGAAATTTGGACCCTACTCATAAGCGATGTTTCGAAATGTATAAAATAACAATTTATTGAAACAGTGCAAGTGTTCTTGGAATTATTGCATAACATATATACTGAAATGCATAAAAAATATCACTTTGTTACGTCCTTGAATATGATTATGTGCAAAATTAATACAAAATACACATTAAAATGTATGAAATACATATGGAGATTTGTTCGAAAATATGGCATTGTAGGTAATTGATGGGCTCTGGCGATGTCACAGGGTGAAATTTTGAGCTAAAGCAAAACCCAAATGGAGTATTTCTACTCTACCCCTTTTAATTTGCATTTTTGCTTAAAGCAAAAATCGAAATATGGATGGAGTAAGAATATCCTTCCTTTCCTATAATTTGCTAAAAGTCGGCTATGCACTGAGTAAATATTGGGCTATTCTATGATCACTGTGATTGCAAAATGAGTATAATATTGTAATATTAAATTTAAGAACTGGAAAATTAAAGTTATTTACTTGTTTTAATTGTTTATATATTTTAAGTCTTGTCTTGAACCCCATCTGTTATTTACAAAATCGTTAACGCCCAATTCTTAATTATAATTAAAATTTAATCGATCGCTAAATGCGAATGGGACAATGTTTTTGCAACTTGCTTCAATTGCAAAGTTCTGTTCGTCTATTGAAAGGTCTTGGAAATTTGAACACATGTAGGGAGATTTAAAAAAACAGTCTTATTATTCAATTTATGAAATCTATAAATAAATTTAAAATACAGCTATAAACATTGGTCATTCGCATTACAATGTCCAAAAATAGTCAAGTCATTTTGAAGTTATGCATTATTTATTATAATTAATGTGTATTTTTAAGTCAGTTACAAACATTATTTCTAGCATTTTATTATAAAGTTTAATTTCACAATTTTACATTTTATCATATGAACATCAATCATGGTTAAATTTAATTGTTGAGAAGTATGCAAGAACATTGGATTTGAAAATATTAAATTCTTGTGTTAAAAGTAATTAGAAGGCTATAAGTTCAATTAAATTTAAAATGTCGTCTTGCATTTATGACAATGGGAGGATCAATTGTTTTAATAATGTTTTCTTTCATATAATAAATTTTGTCTTTGTCTGCCCACTTCCAAAAATTTCCAACGCTTTTCATAACATTGACTTTACTATCCTTTCCACGATCTACGATTTCAGTCATTACTCCAGGAAACAAATTACCATCATAGCTCACTTCTACCCAGTCATCCAGTTTTAAATCATTTTCTTTATTTTTATCTATTTCTTTAGTTGTAAATCGTATGACAATTTTACCATTTACTATTTCTGCATTATTCATGTTTGAAATACCTATAATGGCCTCTGCACGCTTGAATAAATATGATAATTTAAGATATTCATTTCTCTTTAAGATATAGTCACTTGTTATTTCCTTTATAATTACTTTTGATGTACTACTATGTATAGCTTGTACAAAATCAAATGCATCATGAACAATATATTTTTGGCTTCTAACCTTCACCCACACTTGATGCTTTACAGCAGGCCCTGTACCACCCATGGGTCCCTTTCCGTGGGAGGAAGCAAAATAACTCCAAATTATTTTCTTTTTGTTTTCTTCTTCCAATGTGCTTAAAGGGCAAGGTTTATGGCAGATATGAGATGGTGTTAAACAAAACAATATGTTTACCATATCAGTGGGTCTTTGAGCCCCTTTTCTACGCGTTGCTGACTATATTATATCTCTTATACAATTTATGGAAATGCTGGCATGTAAGAGAAAAGGTGAGGCACCGACATTTCTGACATTTCTGACCAACGGACACTACGCTACCATCCTTGTGGATCACTCGCACCCGTTCATATCTTACATTTACTCTGACTGGAGAAGGCTCTTTTTCAGCAGGATAATGCACCATCACGCAAATCTGTAGTCACGAAACTACGACTGGAGGAGCATTCTCTGCAGAGTTTGGCGTCATGAGTTGGTCTAGTTTCTCGCCAGATTTGAACCTAATGGAACACGTCTGGGATGCAATTTAGAATATCGTCAACGGCAAGTTCCATAACTGGCGACTATTAGGAAAAATTGGACATCATTATTCAAGAGGCATGGTGTGTACCATCTTCATTTCAGAGAGTCATGCAATCCATCCCTTGTTGTGTTACTGTGGTAATCCTAGGCGGACTTAGGCGCGTTACTAGCTAGGTATTCCAATTTCTCTGTCACTCTCTCTTGTTTCTTGCAATATATTCGGGAGCATATTCTGCTGACCACGTAAACTATGCATCGGTTGATTTACGGCTGCATCATGCAGTTAAATCCACTATACAACAGAATGTGGTGGTGTATAAACATAGGTGTATGCAGAAGGTTCATAAGGGGGTTACAGAGATACAAATCCATATATTCATATATAGAAAATTGCATCGCAATTGAGGAGGGGGGGGGGGTCATGATCCTCATCGATCTCCCCGCGTACGCCAGTGTGTATGAGTATAAATAAATATTTACGTAAAACAAAGACTTATTGTATACTTTAAAAATATTTCAAGCACTGAAAAGCAAATAATTAGTGCCCTATCTGGGAACAACTTTTTTACAACAAGGTTCATTATCAAAAAATGTGGTTAAAGTCTAAAACAACAATTTTGATTTTTAATTTTCGATTCAAAATGCTTAAAACCGTACTCAAGCAAACACGGTTAAAATAGCAAAGACACCAAAGAAACTTTGTGTGAATTTATCAAAAGTAAATTTTATATGGGTATCATAATCTGGTATGTTATCGCTTGGGGCACTCATTTAAAGTTAAGCAAACTCATACGCTCAAACTTAATATTGAATATCGTTAGATTTATTTAAATTTATATAATTTCGTTGTACCTTTTCTGCAGTGCCGTCTTAAAGGGTAGGCCAATTGGGCCCCAAAGGGAACGTTCAAGTATACGTAAGCACCTTTGGTGGGGGAGGGGGGGGGAGTGCTGTTGTACTTATTTTCCTATGTTAGCCAATGTTAATTTTTGCTTACCAGGGGTGCTATTGCTTACGTAACACTTGAACGCCCTCAAAGTGGAAAAGTTTGTTTATTTGTTTTTATTTCAAAGTATGGAGGTTAAAAATGATTTATCGACAAAATATCGTTTGTTATTGCAACAGATATTTTATTGCAAAAATTTGAAAATTTAAACGTTAGTGTAAAAAGCCTCAAAAAATGATCGAACCCAGGGTTCCCCGATTGCTATAATACGGCTCTACCTGTCTCTCAGCAATATTTATTGTATATTTAATAACATACACACACATCGATGGGGGAATAACACTATAAAGTGATGAACATTTACACCAGCGTTTAGCAGTTTTATGAATATAAAATTCTCTTGACTCGATGCGCAGAAAGTAAAGGAGTTCAACAGAAATTTTTCCGCTCTCCATCTTGGCATTTCCTTTACAGATTAGTCCTTATTAATTATCCAAATGCAATTAGACAAATGAAATCAGAGCGGCACCATAACCAGCAAACCTCGCCAGTCATCTTCACAAGATGGAGAAGACTAAGTGACGACTAACACCCTTTACAACTGTGTCAATGAAAAAAAAAAAAAATTAGCCGAGTCGGTTCAAACAACGTGGATTACATTAGACTACCATCCGAGTTCAACGTCCTGTTTATGCACGCTGATTTGACTGCAGACTTTTACTACTGTTCGCTGCTGACTCGGCCAGCCCCATATTTTATCTCGGTATGGATACTGCTATTACGCCTACATGAAATTATTCTACCCACTGGCTAAGTTCTGTTTATCTCTTAGCTGCTTTTAGAGTCGTCCAAGCTATGTTGCTCTCTCTCTCTCTCTTTCTCTTCGTGCATGGTTTTTTCTTTCAGTGATAAGCATTGAGACAAACTTTTTAGAACCGAGGTGGAAAGTAGTAGCAATGCTTCGTATCTTTTTTCTCTTTGCTTTATGAATGTATGGCAATAAATGATAAAAAAATATTGCGGTTTTTTAATCAGTAAGCAAGTTCTATTTTGCTCCTTTGTCCTTTTACACCTTAACCGTAATGTAAATGTGAGGTTTCTCAAATAAATGAAGCGCATTTTACTGTTGAAAATATTTACATGTAAAAGGTTAAACACTGGTGAAATAGAAATGAAAAAGATCACCCAAGCTTTCGGACGCGTCAACAGCAGTCCTTCATCAGGAGTAATGACGATGTTATGTTTCTGTCTCTTTTTATACTTGAAATTTCTGGAAAAACCCTTCATCAGAGCAGTCCCGGTGGTGGTTCGTGCAAGGAGATTAATGGAAAGGGTGGCCGCCGAATGTGGCAGCGCTGTATTCCCAGACAGGCTTTTGTCAAATGATATGACGACCAGTGGACCGAGAGGGGGCATTGCGGATGATTGTCGATCGAAACAGGCGTACAGAGACGCACAGCTCACATGATTGTCGTCATTCAACGTCGTCCGGAGACCACCCACGATCAGTCCGCCCCGAAGAGCGGCCTAAATAGATGGGTGGCGCGGAAGAACACCCCGGGCCGGCCGGTATTCCTACAGGAAACCACCGGACACCGTTGAGTGGGTGAGGTGCCGCGAGCGGCAGCGAACAGGCGTAAATCATTCCCCGCAACCAGGGCGCACGAGACCAGAACAATCCGGACAGGCATAATATGCCAAAGTATCATCCACCGTTGGCGAAAGCTGGCCCCCAAGCGACCGCAGCGGACGAAAACGATGACGAAATCCCGTCATGTAAAGAAGGCCAAGCACGGCCCTAGCGACGAAGTCCGAATTACGAGGGAGGGCGGAGTCCGGTCCCAGAATAGCAGAAGCAGACATCGATCCACCACCGCCCGGCGGCCAAAATGAATGTCCCAAACACTTCGTCTTAAGCGAGCTGGAACCGACACCGGCCAGCCCGGACAGCAGAGAACAGACATCCGCACGCCACCAGAACTGAGACCGAACTCCCTCAGAGTAGTTCCGCAGAATGGAAAACCCTAGTGGGAACCAATGGGAGGCCTCCAATAGAAATCGTGAAAAAATCCAATGGAAACCAATGAGAAACCTGTACTGTGGGATACCTAATGTTGGGAAATCCCATATATTTCAGAGTAAAAGTTGTTTGTAAGTTTCTGGAAGTGGTTGTGATGTATTAATGGCTTTCCCATGTAGTTTCTAAGTTTCCCAAGATTCTAAGAAGAGTCTATTATTTTTGTTTGTGATGTGCCGGTGTAGTATTTTTGTTAGTCCCAGTGTCCGTGTTGTAAAGCGTGTTCTGCCAGACGTGAGGCTGTCTCCTTTCGCGAGTGCTTGTTTGTGTTCTTTTTTTCTTGTTTTAATCTCATGTTTGTTTTTTGAGAGGGAGGGAAATCGAACACAACCATTATGTCAATTGAGAACTTATTATTTTCTAAAGGCAAAATTGAACACGTCGTTTCAATTATGAAATGTTTTAATACGAAAAATTAATATCAGCTATATGTACATTCATGACGACGGAATTAATATAATGACCTTTAAATAAGTGTGAGCAATCCGTTAGATTTAGAGAATTTTATTTTTGGTTTGTTTTAAAAGCTAAAATTAAAATAAGGCGTATCCCTGAGGACACACCTATCGTTCCACAGGACAAAAGAACAATGTCCACAAAGGAGCTCAACAGCGAAAATCCAAGTCCCTTACCACCAAGGGAGGTTGAAAAGAATCACAAATACAATAGATCTGCAGAGAGGGGAACTTGGAAGAGTCCATTTCAAAATTCGGTTTTCCATCTAAACGTCGGTAACTAAGGGTATGAGAAAATTTAGGAAAATTTTGGGGCTTTGTAAGCAAAAGGCTAAAGACTATACGTCCCCAGTCAGTGCAGTTCCGAGTTGATCGAGCCCGGCACCACTGTAATCGGACTTGACGGTGTAAAGGCTTGAGAGGTAAGCGGCGTGACGGTCGGTGGAGCGTAAATTCCGCTCTCTGTCGTCTGGAGAGGGTAATGTTGGACACATGTGTGCAGGCTTCACGTTGGATAGTTGATAATGACGAATCCGGTGCTGTGACAGCTGCTCTAACAATTGCTCTGTCTTCCCGTTCTGTTGTGGCCCTAGGTCGACCACTGCCATCCCGACGCTCACATCTGTCGTTGTTTACCCACTCTTGCCAGCACCGTCCAATCGCGGCATTGCTTCGACCCACATGTCCAGCGATTCTTCGGTTCATCCAACCTGCCTCTCTCAATCCGATAGCACATCTTTCAAACTCTGACGTATGCTCGTAATGAGCACGAATCTTTCGGCAAGCCTTAGTTACAGTCAACATAAGACATCCACAATCAAAATGCAACAGAAATTTTGACCACATATTAAGAATCGCTCCTTATATACACCTTCTGAATGAAAAAGTTCCGATGCGCTGGAATTCCCGCTATTCATTCATTGCACACCAAATTTTAATCATTTTCATGTTCAGTCAAAATGTCTTTGCATACGAAATTTCATTACAATCTGAGATCCCTTCTTGGTGCGTCGATTTTTTTTTTTGTTATAGAGTGTAGATGACCACATTGTGACATAACTCCATGAACATATTAAACTTGGTTGACGGTGTGCATTTGAAGATGACAGACATAAATAGATGAAACTTTTTTAAAACTTGTCCCTTTTCCTCATTTATATTTGGTCAGTGGCGGATTGAAGTTTTTGAGGCCCCTGTGCTACTGGTATTATGAGGTCTCCAGTAAAATAGTTCAAAAGGGGTGAAAAAAGGCTGTAAAAAGGGAGGGACTTCTGAAGTGACGATAAGCAAACCAGTTGTAACAGCGTTAAAGTAAAATTAAATTTCTGTTTAGAAAGCTAAAAACAAAATTAAAATATTTTCGTAATTTGGTAACAATAACAGTGTGTAGAAGATCGTTACAAGAGAACAGGAAACATTCATTAAAAGAAATTACACTGATCTCTGAAGGCCCTCTAGCTGGCGGAGGCCCCTGGGCTGCAGCCCCTAGAGCCCATGTGTTAATCCGGCACTGCATTTGGTTATATAACCTTTCCTGAATTTCACTGTCTTTCGCATACCGACTAATGCTAACCCTTATTAATCGTATTAGACTTTAATCAGTCTTTATAGCAGTTTGTCATAACCTTCCTTCTCCTCATTATCCAAACAATTGCACATGGCAAACTTGATATTGCTGAACAATGCTCAAGTTCACTATTTGTATAGTGGCTGCAGTTTTCCAGCTCCGATTTCTGCCTTTTCACTATCGAAAATCTAATGTAGCTACACGTATTCATTCATTCATTCATTCATCAATCATAGAATGATTCAAGGTAGAATGGGCACGCCTACCAATTTCAATAAGATAAATAAGATTGATCGAACCTGTTTGTGTACTCACAAGGGGAACCCACAGTGAGTGCCCCGCCGTTTGGATGAAATTCTTTTTGGTGAAAGTAGAGACAAAGTAAGGAAATGCGTGTCTCGGCATTCGTGCCAATTCGGCTTATTTTCGGAGATATGAATTTTTAAAGATTTTGATTCCTATATATATGAACTTAAAATACGATATCCTTTGCAAGCCAATCGATAGCTTGGTTGGTAAGTTACCGGCCTGGCGCTTAGTGTTTTTGAGTTCGATGCCCGCGGAAATCGATTTCTTTTTTTAATGTGTATTTTTTTTTACATATTTATTTATGTATT
>QLNU02009743.1:15680-27798 GCA_006491805.2 Dysdera silvatica
TTCCATGGAGCACACATTAAGAACCGCTGGTCTAGGCAACCAACCCCCTATGGACTACAGTGAGCAGTTAGTCCACAAGCACCCCCTTAGGCAGTACAACCCAGATTAATGGCACACTAAACGATTACGTCACCACTGCATTATGACAGGGTCAGTGCTTCAAGAAATGTAGGTTGTGAGATGTTAGTGGACTCTCATACGAGACAAAAAGATACACATGATATATTTTTACTCCTAACATTCTTGAAGAGCCATTTTTTTGTAAATTTACTTACTATTCAATTTTCTGAGCATCACACGCGATATTCCAATACAATAATCACTGCGACGATAACAAGATGGCAATGGGAATGAAGGCTCAAGAGAGTAATGAGACTCTCACCACCAAAAATGAAAACACTGAAATCGACATATATCACACGTCTAGGTTTATATCGATGAAGGCATTAATTTCAACAACAATATAGAAATTATGTTCACATGGTATTTAGACATGCTAATGGAAAATGTCGGTGTCAGTGTTATAAAGCATATGAGTTGATAACGCTAAAGGATTGCTACACTAATCTTCAGATGCACCACATGAGATGGTAACTAGATGCACACTAAAGGATCAGGCCAATCTTTAAATGTGCCGCATGCATTTTTATGACTCATGTTACGAATGGTAATAGATGAAATTCGTATAAAGTTATCTGCATTGAAAACATAACCCAGGCTCCTTAAACCCATGTGATGCACCTAAGGGTCGAAGACAGAAATAAACGGTACATCCTACGTACCTCATTTTATTCACTAGGAGCTTTCCGTGATCGAGGACAAGTTTTTCAATCATCGACATCACAGACAAAAGTGCTATAAAATAATAACAATTTTAAATTAGTCGCAACTTAACAAAACCATTCAAGTAATGAAAAACATTTTTTGTTTTCAAACATAGCGTTTTCAAATATGCAATTTGTTTTTGTGTCAACTCACGACAGTATGGGATTGATGGCCTTGATATAACCAAGAATTCTGAGACTTAATTGAATCATTAAGCCACACCTAGAATATAAAGTTAGTTGTACAGTTGTCCTAGTGGTCCAATGACTACGACTGGGCCTGTTGTGCTACGTCCAATTCCCACGAATAAATTACATAGAGTTCCAGTGGACAAGAAAAAGCAAAGTCTGCACTGTGCCAAACGAGGTAGATAAATTAGGACTGCATTGAGAAGCCATACAGCCATGTAATGTAAGAATAGTCATTGACAATGACTATTTTCTTCGTTATGTCATTATCAATGACTATTTTCTTCATTATGTCATCATCAATAAGGATGTTAATAATGATGGAATGGACAGATTTGTCAAGATTGGAATAACCGAAGAGTTAAACAGAAAAATAACACATATACCATTACTTCTGTATTTGCTAAACACACCCGCTTCTTGTTCATTATGTACATACAGTTCAAATACGAAATACACTTACTTTGGTCACTAGCAGTCGTGAGGAATTTCTCTGAGAGAAATGGAAGTTTCTCAACATCAACGTTCAAGACATTCCTCAATTTATTTTCTAAAACAATATTAAGAATACCGTTACAAAAACAAATAAAAAATTCATTATCACATTTACATTTTGAGTATTGGGGAAAATGAATGCCAGGCTTTAATCTCACCTGTTTCGATATCGAAACTGTACAATCGTAACAGCAGGCAGAAAGCAGCAAGTCCCTCAGTAACAATCTGCATATGAGACGGCTGTGAAATGGCCTTTTCCATTATTTTCACCAATACAGGTATCATATTCACAGTTTGATGGAAGGTGTTTCCTAAACATCAACAGAACACAAAAACATATAAAAAAAAATCAATCGCTACAAAATTTAGGAAGTCATTCTTACTTTTTACAAAGCTATTGAAAAACAATGGAAAGTTTTTGTTACCATGGAATGCACTATCCATACACAGAATGTAACTACTTCGGATGGCAGACGTTGAGGTCTTTAATTTCAGAGCTTCCTGTTAAGAACAAAACAACTTGAAATCCACAAGGATACTGATAATCTGAAATTTCAAAATTTGTAATTTGGTTTTCACGGAAAGCAGTTTTTTGGCAGTTTTCTGGAATCGCCTATAAATCACATGCTCTAATTTACGCAAATGTCTGACCTCCCACTCACCCTCTCTGGTCAACCTTTTCAAAACAAGAGAAGAGAGTGAGAAGGTGCGTGATTATAAAAAATAAAATGCGAGTTCTAAAAGATCACGTAATAATATTGAAAAAATCCTAACACCCAACTGCACACGCATTAATGTGATATTTATTCCTGAACTTTTTGCGTCTAACATTAATTGAGAACACCGTAATGTTTATTGGTAAACATGTTCCTAGCTTATAACGCATAGACAGCAAAGAGTATCTGACACCAGGACACACAGTTATTCAAGAAATTCAAACCTCTGTTATTGAAGGAACAAAACCCAGATCAGAAGAAAAAATGGCAGGCGTTCGATAGCATTGAGATTTGTGTTTGTAGGAGTTACATCACAAGGGTTGTGCTGTGCCGGAACCTATGGTTTTCCGAGGAATCCAAATCTCTTAAAGCCTAGAGAATCAATCCCCAGACTATGGTGAGCAGTTAGTTTTTTTTTTTTTTTGTGCACAGCTGGGAGCTGAACCAAGAATGACTGAATGTTAAGCCACTGCAGAGACCCATTGAGACTTACGTCCAAGTTTTCTGAACGGTGGTTAATGCATCATCACTAGGACTTGATAAATCTAGTCACTATGGATGACTGGATTCCTGCAGTTGGCGAGAAGAAAATCTTTTCGTGCTAGGTTTCTAGTTTTTTTGATTGTGGCAGGCGAGTAGGGTGTATCGTGATTTGTCGAACCCTGATGCCAAGAAACTTTGATTGTTCAGTTTTTCGATCAGTTTCAATTATCTTGGACGATTGGAGTTCCATTGTAAGATATACAATATTTTAAATCCCCTCCTCCATCGCGTATTTACAAAATTCCCACTCAGAGAAAAAAAATTCCTTGAATTTTCCAGATTTTTCTGTCAAAATTTCCTGCTCAAACAGCACTTTGAATTTTGAAAATCGCTTTACGTCTGTATAGAAATTAGCTATTTAGAACAGAAGTTACGAAAATTATCCATTACCCTTCCACATTTGACCAAAGAATCTTGTTTTCCCTTAATTTTTTATGGACCATTTTAAATTTCCCAACAATTCCAGGTTTGTGGGAACCTTGTTATAATGCAATATTTTATGTGTGAGAATAAAACAGACAGCAATGGGGAGAAAGCATGTTTATATTTACCTCAAACCAACTGATGAGGCTTTTGGGTACAGAGAGGGTCAGCCGAGAGCACCAAAGGGACAGCATTGAAATCGTGTGAGTGATTGTTCCTTCATGAACTAGTGTAAAATAAATAAAACACAACATTAAACACAATAACATCCACATCTTGTGGTTAAAACAATGACCTTTTGTTCTATTCGGATAAATCAAGATAGCCTTTTTCAGGGGCAATAAAATCATCATGTAACTGGTTGATACACAAAGTTTCAAATGGACAGATTTTTTATGGGATTGTAGGGAATCGTAGAAAAGATAAGGTCTTTGATTCGGGCTGGATACTAACCAGCAACCTCTTAGTTAGAATTCAAACTGTCTTAAACACTAGACCACTGACATCTAAATTCAATTTGGCCCGAGATGCAGCCCTTTGCTTTTACGACACTTACAAAAAAACTGCACATTTGAGGCTCCATGGAAATTGAGCTGGCTTCGAGAATGGTAACGGTATTATGCTGTAATAATAAGTCACAAAGTTTTAGTTCGAGCTACAGAATGTGAGTGTTTGAAAATCAAATTTTATTACACTTCTCGAAACTTCCAGCTTAAAAGGGTGTAGAATTTATGAAATAGGATCCCATACTTACCCTCATGTTTCAAGACATTGATAAAGCTATTAATGGCAATTTCACACAGATTTTGAATGGACGTTGCACCAGTAACAGTGTTAAAACTCAAGTTTCCGATCCCACTGAGAACACCGATTCTTTGAGCAGTAACAGTAAGTTTCCCTTCAGAGCCTACAGAAGAATGCACCAACATTTAAATTATCTACATGTCATATAAATTCAGACATAGACATACACTTATGACATATTAGCATCCAGATCACTGTCTTAAACTAGAAGCAATGTATTTTTTCTTGTTCATTTGAGCATTTGCTGCGAACATATGATACCTAACACATTTAAAATTAAAATTTCTCAGTCCAAGAAAGATTCTAAGTTTGAACACTAAGTAATCTAATCCCGTACTACAAAGTGTTATTTCATGATTTAATAATACCAAAACTGTCATACAGAAGTTACAAGAAGTTTAATACTGATTTTCACAACACAGCATAAACAAGATGCTAAAAACATTTATAAATAAACTGAAGACACCCAGATGGGGAGTAAATGCTAGCGTCATTAATGTAACACATGCGTTCTAAGTAATGGGGGGCATTTTCAATCAAATCATAGACCATATATTTCTAGAGGTAGGCGGGGGGAGATGATAAGATTTGGTCATCTGATAGAATCTGGGTCCTCATCCACATTGGATTAAGAAAAATTCCCTATCAATTGCAAAGACCTGGTCGAAGAGAAAACACATTCGCAAGATATTGAGCTATTCAAAACAGAAAGAAGGCTTTTTCAGACTTTCCCCAATTTAACTGAAAGATCTTGCTTTTCCACGAGTACCAGGGCTGATTTCAAGTTCTTCCCGATCATGCAAGGTGTTCTTGGTAAGTGTGGAAGTTTTAGGTTAAGTATGGAAGCTCCAAGTAAGCATGGAAGGGTTCTGGGTAAGAGGGAACTTTGCGGAATTAAACCAGGATTATTTATGTAACAGCCAAACTCGTTACAACAATGTCGCTGTATGACAGAGCAAGATATGATTATATGTATATCAATGCAAGTCAAGGGCCCCCCCAAACTTTTTTTGCCATCAACCCATTCGAAACACTATTTCTTGACTTCTTATTGATCTGCTCTATTTTACTATTATGTAATTAAAACAGGACAAGTAAAAAGTAAAGAGACTTTTTACATTGTTTTGATCGATACTTTATAGTGTATTATTTATTTATATATATAATATAGTGATATCTAACCAGATGAATACGACTAAGTAAAATTGACTGACACTGTTGAAGTGATATGTGTGGTTTGTATCTTTTGACAAAATTAGCAATGCAGGGTTCAAGAACAGTAATATATAAACGTTAAAAAATGACAGTAGGAGGAAGCATATGCAACTGTGATACCCAACTGTACAAAATTGGAAAGAGGAAAAAAAAACCAAGCAAGCTCAATTTTGCAAATATACCATCATCAACTGCGTTTGTAATCCCATAAAACAAGGCGCAACACAAAAAAATATTACCTGTAATATAAACTTCCTTTCAACTTAATTTCGCTCATAAAAATCTTTATGTAAAATGTTCATATACAGGGCAGACAAATTTAACTTGATAATGTAAAATATCTAAAAAAATAAACGTTTTACAAAAAAAATGTTGGAAACAAAAGTTGGTTGTCTTGAGGGGGGGAAAGTGTTTTTCATTATCTTTTAGTTGGGGGTCATTTGAAGGTCAACCGATTTTTCAAAGGGAAACCTACGCTTTTTATTTTTTATTCTTATTCCACATAAAAAAATAAACAACTATTGCAGTAAGCATTTTTTTCGATTCGCCGTTAGTTTACAAGCAATTTAACGAATAATAATAATAACCATAGAAAACTAATAATTAAAAGATGAAGAAACTTAAGTATGCGGTACTTGAAGAGACATTGCTTACGCAAATAAAAATACGTATGATTAGTTAATAAGTCATACAACAGATAGATTTCCCGAGAAAAATGAGATATTGTGCATGGTGCGAATTGGTACCAAAGCGAGACTGCCACTTGTTACGAACATTTAGCTTTCACTTTACTTCCATCGTATAACTATGCATTTAATGTAAGTCATTTAAAAGTAAGTGCTTAAGTGTTAAGAAAAATTAGTTTATTGAGTTTTAGTTTGTGTATTAAAAATCAAGTATGCGACTGCAGAGGAAAAAGTCAAAATGGTTCTTATTTATGGGGAATCTCTAGAAAATGCATAATATGGCATGAACGTTTTTATTCAAGCTTATTTTTTTTAAAGAGGAATAAGAATAAAAAATATGTTCCCTTAAAAAAAAAAAAAGTTCGACCTTCAAATGACCACCAAGTAAAACATAGATACTGAAAAGCACTTTCCTTCTTCAAAATAAGCAACTTTTGTTTCAAAAATATTTTTATAAAACTTTTTTTTATAATTAAGAATACTTATTATTATTATTATTAATAAGATATTTTACACTAACAAGTTAAATGGTCCACCCTGTGTATATATATATATATATAACAGTGTAGCTATTATATTAGTGATTGCTAATTATTTTTTCCCATTGACTTCCTGGGGCATCGATCTCCCGTGAGAAGGTGGGGGGGGTCCATCCCCTTTGGGAGATGTGATCTTACAAACAGTCTGCTTGTAGAGTCAAGGTAAGGTATTTTAAACAGCTATATTATTAATATCCCTTCTCCTACGAATCTGCAAATGCATTGTATATTTATATATGCAATTGGCGATGATCATACCATTCAAAATATTGAAGAAGTGCTGTAGCAGATCCTCGATCGCTTGGGAGTTACTGCATTGAGGAGAAAGGCACCTGCAGGCTACGATCGCTTCTTCCCGGCAGTGGTCTTCCTTCGAATGCAATTGTGCTGAAAAAATAGACAAGCACATGAACGGTATTTTAAAACGTTAATTTATATTTTCTTTTAAATGTGATATTCTATTGGATTCGTAAGGGTCATCTCAAGGCTGGAGATGGTTTATAGTGAAAGGACAGCAAGGGTCATGTTGTACAGGAATACAGTTTTCCCTGGGTCTAGCAAACTTTACATACGTATTGTTTAGCTAATATTATCCCATTAAAAACTAATATTATCACTCACTTCCTAAGCTTTTCCCCAAGTCCATGGCATACTGGCTCAGATCCAACGACATGGTAGAAATAATGAATCCAACGGCTAGGAAAAATAGATACAAAACAAATATATACAAATGTATGAAGAATTACCATATTCAAAAATGGCAACACTGACATTAAAGACCATTAATCCGTATCAATGACAAGCAACTGTATAGCCTACTAACTTTCTAGCACAATTTCAGGATTCCTCAAAAGTGCTTTTTGAACAGATGGTAGCACCGATTTCTTGAATTCCTCGTGTGTTATTTGCTTCAAAATTGGCTGGCAATTTTCCTATCAGGGATAAAGAACGTAACAGGAATGTAAATAAGGCGGAGAAATTAATATAATCTACATGCACTCCACAAGGATTCCAAAGTACAATTATAAATAAAGAAAAACTCACCAAAATAAAAAGTGGGGGCTTGGTTTTACTTCCAACAATAGTCTTCATGAATACTTCAAGAGCCAAACTCTAGAAAATATATTAATTAAAATTCATTTAATATAAAAATTCAAAAAATAGCTAAATGGGAAACACTGATATATTGATTTGCAAAAGGGAACAAGTATAACGACAAACATTTGAGATGCCACTTTAATGTTATAGTGCCCTTTTTAAACTGATTTCATTGTAAAATGCAAAGAAACAAAATGCCTGTTTGGGAACATTTTATTCGCAGGGCAGGGAGATGGAAATCGGTAAGTGCAAGTTATGTAAAAAAGAAATGTAAGGAATTCCTAAAAGAATGGAAAAACATTGTGATTCATGTTCAAAGTCTGATGCTCCACATAAAATGCAGAATATTGAGTGTTAAAAAAAAAAAAAAGAATGTTGAAATATGTAGCTTTATTACTGATACTGAAAATGTTCGAAAAATGAGAGATGAACTGGTAAAAATTGACACAAATGTAATCAAATATGGATGCTCCATGTATAGTTTAAATCTTCTTGCAAAAGATTTAAAAAACATCGAAGTGAAAGGAAATGTAATTAAAGTGACAAAATATTTTAAACATAAAAATCTACCATATGCGAGGGATCCAAATTAACTTTTTAAATCAGGTGCACAAGTGCACCCAAGTCTTGTGACTCACGTGCACAAGTGTGCCTGAGTCATAATAGTACACTACTAGTACACCTAACTAGTATAATACTAGTTAAGTGTACAAGTAACGAACGGAATAGAAAGTAAACCTCAACCTTAAAAACGGGTAAAATGTAAGTGCAGCAATTATATTATGATATGATTACTTTAATTATTATATTATATTAAGCTAAAAAATGCAACTTTTCAAAATAATTATCGTTTGTTTGTAATAAAAAAAATCAAAGAAAATTCAGACACATTGAGAAAATTATATAAAATTAGTCCATAGGTCACTGTTCTTGAAAAATAAACGTAAGTAGTCATAGTTTTAGATAGTTAAATGCACTGCATGCCCCCAAATTAAAAATTCACGTGCACGGATAACCTTTCATGTGCATCCATTAATTTCGAACCCTGCCATATGCTTGATGTAAATAAAATGGTGGCAGAATATTTATAATCCCCCCAGGATGCAAAATGGGATACATCATTCGATTCCAGTAAATCTTTTCTTGATAATGGAGGAAAACTCATACAAATATATGCCAGGATCACAAAGAACACAGATAAAAAATATTTTTCATTTAGTAAATGTCCTAAATTAAATGACAAATTGCAAGGAATGTGAAGGGTAACGGTTTTTACACAAAACGTTTGATTCGCACCCTCCACCCCCAAATCCATCGATGGACCCATCTCTGCTTTTAGTGAGAAACAAGATAATCTTTGTTGAAGCATTTTTGTCTTCAAAAAGTCTGCTTTCCACCATGAAATCGTGACACTTTAACTGAGAATTTAAATTACACATATTAATTAATTTTATGAAAATAATAGTTCGCTTATTAAAAGCTACAAACGGGAGAGGTTTTCTACATCAAATTTATGAAGGATGTGGAAAACTTATAAAGAAACGGGATCTACAGTTATCCTGGAATCTAAACTACAAAATGCTGTACATTTCTTGTCCCCCTATGCTTTGTAATCACTTATCAGTTAACCCCCCCCATTTTCCCAAGAATGTGGTCAACTGTTTTGTTTACATGAAGGTCAGTACTAATCTCATACATGTTATGAGAAATGGCTAAGATTTTAATTGGTGCTGAGGACAAAAACAGATTTTTTTTGGGTCAGTACTTTAAAATTTTTTATTCATCAGGTATTTTTATTTAATCGCCGGCTGGCAACTGGTCAGTGCTAATTTTGATCTCTATCGTCATGTCAAAAACTAGTTTATGACGTCAAATTGCTAATTCTGGTACTGTCCATTCGTGAGAAGTTGGCATCCAGGTTCTGTTAGCTGAAATAACAGAAAGGCTGTTCCCTCTACCGAAATGGAACAACCCGTCTGCTTCTTCCGTTACCGGAATCTGGATGCAAACTTCTCACGAATGGACAGTACATGCATGTTTTCACCCAGTTAAACACCAGTAATACTTCAGAAAACAAAGTCATAAATCCTTATACCATAGAACCAACTTTATTCCGTACATACCTTGTTTCTTGCCAATGCCTCTTTATCTTTTTGTTGCACCAGGAATTTGATAAAATAGGACAGGAGAATAAGTGTATAACTGTTTTCCGCCAATTTTTTCAGCTGCGTTTCGTATTCTGTTATGATTGTTTCATTCTGGAAAATAAAAGCAGATGTATAATAAATGAATTCGCTCACCAAATATCAATATGTTAGTGCTGATTCGTTAGAATATATATATATGGCCTGCAAAAGGGTTGCTGGTATCTAACTGGAAGGAGACCCACACGCTGAATGTATGTGACGATGTGTGGAACCGGCCGGGCCAGTAACCTAGTGTCCTACCCCGCCTTCAAGTGGTGCAGGCTGAGCTTTCTATTTATGTGGCAAATTAATATTTGCTGCACGGATAGAAAGGCGGAAGGGGAGGGCTAATTCACCAACCCGTCTAGCCAGCGTGGTGAAATTATGGCTAATTCCTCCATTATGTTGACACACCAGAAACCATGGCCCCTAGTCTCCAGGTGCTGGAGTGCTCCTGATCAAGGCAGCGGTCAGTGTGGCATGAAAGCAGGGGGTGCTAAGAATCACTGGAATGGCCCAGGCTGCCGTTTGTTATTGACCTTGGCTACGTTTAATGGACGATCCCTTGCTTCTGAAGCAAAACTTCAGGAATTGGAAGAGGAACTAGACAAGATCAAATGGGACATTGTAGGACTCAGTGAAGTTAGAAGAAAAGGTGAAGAGTTGGTGGAACTTAAAAGTGGACATTTGTTTTATTATAGAGGAACGGAAACTGGAAGAACAAGTGGTGTTGGCTTCTTAATCAACAAAAGAATTAAAGACTGTCTTCTGGAAGTTGAAAGTACATCAGATCGAGCAGCGAGGCTCGTTGTTCAACTAACCCAGCGATACCAACTTCAGATAGTACAGGTATATGCACCAACATCAAGCCATACCGACGAGGAGGTTGAAGAATTTTATGAAGAAATCAAAGAGTTACACACCAAAGGGAAACAACATATCAAGCTCATCATGGGGGATTTCAATGCAAGAATTGGACAACAGGAACAAGGAGAGACATCGGTTGGTAAATACGGATATGGGGAAAGGAATGAACGTGGCGATCAACTCATCGAATTTGCAGAAGCTGAAAACCTTAGCATCATGAATTCATTTTTTAAGAAGAAACCGCAAAGAAAATGGACATGGAAACACCCAAATGGGGGAACTAGTGAAATTGACTATATCCTGGCAAACAAGAAATCAATTATTGAAGATTGCAGCGTACTGAACAGATTTAATACTGGAAGTGATCATCGAATGGTGAGATGTAAAGTGCACTTAAATACTAAATTAGAACGACAGAAGCTCATTAGGAAACAAGTAAGTAAGAGGGTGGATCTAATGAAACTGAAAGTAAATACCGAGGCATTCAAGTTGGAATTAAAAAATCGCTTTTCTGCACTGGAAGGACTTATTGAAGAAATTGATATCTCAGAAGCAAATGAAAACATTGTTAAGACAATAGTTGAAACTGCTGGGGAAATTGGTGGTGTAACCTGTAAAAAGCACAATAGCAAATTATCTGAGAAGACGAAACAGCTCATGAAAAGGCGAAGAGATATGAAGGTGGACAATCAAAATACCAGTTCCAGGATTGAGTACATAGAACTTTGTAAAACTCTGCGCAAAAGCATGAAAGAAGACATAAGAAAATTCAACTGTGAGCTAGTAAGGAAAGCCATTGAAAATAACAAGAGCCTTAGGGTTGTTAAAGGAAGTTTATCTGTTGGGAAGAAACACATCATTGCATTAAAAGGAGAGGATGGCACCGTAACAAGAAATAGGGAAGAAATACTTAGAAGAGTTGAAGAATTCTACAAAAAACTATATGAAAGTAACAGTGAATTAAACGAAGACATTGAAATAGTCGAAGGAACAGCTCCTAAAATCTTAAAAGAAGAAGTTTCATTTGCAATAAAAAATATGAAGAAAGGAAGAGCCCCTGGTGATGATGGTATTACATTAGATATCCTAAAAGAAGCTGGAGAATATGTAGAAGACATACTTGCAAAATTCTTTACCAAATGTCTTAACAGCGGTAACATACCAAACCAATGGGATTCTGCAACAGTAATTCTTTTGCATAAAAAAGGTGATAAAGAGGATTTGAAAAATTACCGACCAATTAGCTTGTTACCTGCTATTTATAAAATCTTCACAAAAGTGCTAACACATCGCCTGCAGAAAAAATTAGATGCAGCTCAACCAAGAGAACAAGCTGGATTTCGAAGTGGATTCAGTACAGTGGACCATATTCAAGTATTAAGAGAATTAATTGAAAGAACACATGAATATGAACTTCCATTGTGTGTTGCATTTATTGACTATGAGAAGGCCTTTGACTCTATAAAAACATCAGCAGTCATCAACTCTTTAAGATCAACAGACATTGAGGATGTGTACATTGACATGGTGAAA
>QLNU02009752.1:0-11868 GCA_006491805.2 Dysdera silvatica
CGTAATAGATAAGAAGCAATATTCGGATGGGGTGAACCAACTTATCCAGGATGGCCCATATGCAATGGTAAAGAAAAACCCTTCCACTGCTCACCTTTCCAATGTCAAGAAAACGGTTCGAGACTGTTTCTTCATAGATGAGAAGATTAAAAAGTCAATTGTACCGTCAGTTGCTAATGTTGCCCGACTTTATACCCTGCCAAAGGTGCATAAACCGGGAATGCCATTCCGACCAATTGTTTCAAATATTGGTACAGCCACCCATCCACTGTCTAAATATCTTGTCCGGAAGTTTTCACCTCTACTAACAAATAATATTTTTACAGTTAAAACTCTTCCAATTTCATTGAAAAATTAAAGCTACTCGATCCTAATTCCTTCAAAATGGTCTCATTTGATGTGAAGAGTTTATTTACAAACGTATCCATCCAAGGCTCACTTGATTCACTTACTCGGAGATTGAAGGAATTCCATTATACAGATTATGAAATTAATGAACTGATTCTCCTTACCAAACTATGCATCAACCAAACTTATTTCTCCTTTGAAAATAATTTATACAAACAAACCAGTGGTCTTGCAATGGGAAATCCACTTTCCCCAATCCTGTGTGATATATTTATGCACTATATAGAAGATAAAATTCTGTCGCTCATCCCATTCAAATTCTGGATAAGATATGCGGATGATACTTTCACTCTAATTCCTAACAATATGAATCCTTCACAGATCATCAACCTCCTAAACACCGTTGACCTTAACATCCAATTTACTTTCGAAGAAGAAAAGGACTGTACACTGCCTTTCCTCGACGTTTTAGTCCATAGAACATCTACTGGCTTCCAAACCAGTGTCTACCGAAAACCCAATTCGGTTAGTCTTCTTCCTCACGCTCTATCGGCTCATCCACAAAGCCACAAAATGAGCTCGTTTTATTGGTTGGTGTCTCGTGCCATCAAATTCTCTTCTACAAGTGAAGCATTGACTAAGGAAATCAGCTATATTCGGAAAATTGCCTCATACCGCGGCTACAATCCAACAATTATTGATCACATTTTTAAGAAACTCACTAAACCTAAACCGGCCTCTTCTCTCTCCAGTGATTCTTCAGCTCCTACGAACATTGTCTGAATTCCTTATGTTCCGAAAATTTCTACTAGGATCGCTGCTGTCCTGCACAAATTCAACTTTCGCGTTACCTTCACTCCGATCAACAAAATAGGCTTTTCTCATCTTAAGGATAACATCCCGGATTCTGACAGCTGGGGCATATATTCCATTCCGTGCCAGTGTGGCCAAATTTATATCGGTCAAACACGGAGAGCACTGCGCCTCAGACTAAATGAACACGAAGCTTATGTCAGAAAGCAAGAATTCCATAAATCGGCTCTGGCAAAACACTCGTGGGAATTCGGACATCAGTTTCTATTCTCCAATGCACATATTATTAAAAAAGTCAACTCAACACTTGATCTCAGTTTCTTTGAGGCATTTCACATTCTAGCAAACATCAACGTTGCAGTTAATGATCAACTCCTTAGTAACTCTATATCATCCACTTGGAAAAACCTTTTGGGTCTCACGGCTGAAGGCGTCTCCACAAATACGCTTTACTCCTCCGCCCAATCAAGTTTCCAACCGACGTGATGGCAACACCGATCAACAGCACGGACATAAACAGAAGCCGCCATTTCGCTCTGACGACGGTAGCTGGTTAACGCTATCGAAATAGCTATCAGCAATGTTATCGTGTTAATGATTTCAAAGAACTGCACCATAAAAATTGTATTGCATTTATTTCTATTGATCATTGCAGTGTGTCACTATTAAACTATTTATTAAACCGTGTTAATTTGTTGCCTTTTCAATTAATTTATAGAACCAAAGTTTAACTATAATTGTATTTAAAACGCATATCTTTTGCCCAAATTCATAAAAGGTATGTTTAAAATCTTAGGCAATCGCCATTCTTCCCTACTTTAAAAAACGGTCGACAGTTTGGTACGCGCCATTTTGTAATAATGATTTTCAAACAACAGCCATAAATAACAACCCAAGTAAACAAGAACACTAAATATGAAATGTGTAAGCACATTTGAGCGAAGATGGCGCCCATTCTAGCAAGTCATTCGTAGAAGTTATTCTATAAAACTCAATAAAAAATACATTGATGTTGAGTGTTTAGCTCGTTCTGGAGGATGAACTCGGTAGGATATGGTACTATCATCATTCCTACAGTTGGGATTGAAATGCAGGGCCCAGAAACCATTGTACGAGATTGGACTAATGTGAAACATTGTCGGAAAACCGATAGACGCGACGGGACTTGGCTCCAGTAAACGAACGGCGTAGATACTATAGATCCTGAACAGCTTATTGAGATTGAAGGAAAAACGTTCCCATTTTATGCTGCGTTTGAAAGATTTGCTTTTATTCACCAGAGCGATTTAAAGGAGCCTAAAAATATAGGTTCCTTCGAAAACCCAAGCGATTTATTTTATCAAAAAGTAGCTTTCCTGCCTTTTAAAGAAGGAAACCTTGTTTCAATGTATACAAAACTTGCTAGCGATGGCTCACATTTGACTTGGCGTGATTAGTCCAAAATTCTAAGTGAGGTTATAAAGTTTTGGGAGACTGTAGCCCCCAACCAAATGTTCGACATGTAACAATATATTTAATTTTCAATTTTCTGGAGAGGGATAACCTTTTTAAAAGGGGATAATCACCTAGCAACGCTAATGGAGTAAGTTAGAAATTTTAAATGGAGTAACACAAAAAATAAAAGCAGATAATCCAGTAAAGTAAGAATGGAGTTCCAAAACGATTTTTTAATATGTAAAGATTTTTAATATATAATTTTTTTTAAAAAGAATACAATATATACATATATAGTTTGGTTGCTTTATACGAGTTAAATAATTCTTTTTCGCGCTGATGCGAGTTACAATGGATAGCGATAATACTAGGGTTAGACTTTAAGTTCCAATTTTCATCAAGATGGTATCTTTTCATAAAAACTCACAAGCGTTGATTGTAGATGCAGGTACTTAAAGGAAGTTCTTAAGGGGGTTATAGGCTCAATGGGGGTTACAGAACTACAACTCATATATTCCTATGTTAAATATACAACATTTCATTTCAATGGGGGTTGCAACCCCATCAACCCCAGAGTACGCGAATGACTCAAAGATAACAGATTTTCTTCACTTTCTGCCGTCTTGAATTCGAATTAAGAGAAATATATTGTTGAGAGTTCGAATTCTATGGCAAGTTTAGGTCTCGTATCCAGTTACAGAGCTTTCTGCTAGATTTAGCAAATTTTTGAAGCCTTACAGACAATAATGGAACATAACAAAGTAATCCGAAACTACATCTGCAATGTTCATGTTTAAATGAATAGATTAAGCCGCGTTCAACCTCTTATCATTATGTCCACTAACCCACGATTAAACCGCAAGAACTGCCCATAACTTTATATTTAACTGCGCAGAAACTAACTTTGGAATAACTCGCACCGATTGCATCGTCCTCGGAATATGAAATAGTCGCACCAGTATATTGCAAGATAGAACTTCACTTCCGCTATTGAAAAAATACTTTCACAACTATCTGCTTAACTTACTACGGCCAAGCATTGCTTTTGAAAGCTGGAAAATAGCTCTTTGTCTATGATATAAATAATTACATCCCTTAAAACTCAAATGAAAATTATACAAATAGGAAAAAATGTATTTTAATGAAAAACGTTGATGTAAATGCATGTAAAATTATGTTACAGAAATGTGTTGGAGAAACTAACGATGAAAAAGTGTAGATCAAATATGATAGAAAAAATTATTTTAGAAAACTGGCGAACAGTTTAGATTTTGTTCTTTTGCATAACTTATAAAAATTATAATTACTCTTCGAGCAGCACGGGCTTAGCAGACTTACAAGTCTTTTCCCATACTGTTGCCCAGACTTAGTTCAGACAAGTCCAGTCAAATCCTTCTGCTGGCCAGGAGGGTAAAATTCAAACTAGTACACTACATGCAAAAATAAAAGGAATGTATATTTTCTTCTGAAATAAAATTGATTGATTAAAATTGATAAATGATCGAATGGTAGCAGATAATTTAATTTATAGAAGCTTCTAAGAACACTTTTAAAAGCAGTTTTTTTGTGCAAATGGTTTTTAATTCACACAATATTTTAACAACCGTTATTTTGTGTTATACAGGATTTGTCCCAAAAGTTCCAGGCATGATTTTTTTAAAATCATTTAGTCCATATCCGTTTACAATCTTTTCAGAACTTTTCAAAGTATTCTCCCCCTGCTTCGATGCACCGTTGCCAACGCTTCACCCAATCATTGAAGGCGCCCTGGAAGTCGTCAACGGGAATCTCCTTCAGTGAGGTCGTCGCGGCTGCTTTTACCGCCTGCAGCGTCCCATGCCGAGTTCCTTTCAGGGTTCTTTTGATCCTGGGGAACAAAAAGAAATCCGCTGGTGCCAGATCGGGGCTGTACGGCGGCTGGGGCAACGTTGCCACACCCATTTTGGCCAGCAACTCGGAGACAATGAGCGCGGTGTGGGTTGACGCGTTGTCATGGTGCAAGATCCAATTGTCGCGAATTTCGTTTCGGACGCGTTGAACCCTGTTGCACAACCGTTTGCGCACTTCACAGTAAAATTCCTTATTGACTATTTGTCCTTGTGGCACGAATTCACTGTGAACCACATCTTTTCTGTCAAAAAACACAATGAGCATTGCCTTGATTCACGATTTGCTCATCCTTGCTTTTTTCGGGCGAGGAGACTCCTTGATGTGTCACTCGCTGCTTTGGCGCTTTGATTCGGGATCGTACTGAAAAATCCACGTTTCGTCCACTGTGATCACTCTGTCCAAAAATTCTGGGTCTGTTTCATAGTGTTCATGCAATTCCTGGCACTTCAACAAACGCTGCTCATTCATCTCACTCGTCAGGACTTTTGGCACCATTTTCGAGCACACTTTCTTTATTTGAAGATCCTCCGTTAAAATGCGATGAACGATTGTTTTGGGTATTCCACACTCCTCTGCAATCACCCGAACACTTGATCGTCGGTCATTGTCAAAAACTTGAAGCACTTTTTGCACCGAGTCGTCCGTTTGTGATGTCGGCGGGCGTCCAGAGCGGTCGTCGTCGTTGACGGACTCCCGACCTTCCCGGAACCGCTTGTGTCACATGAAAGTTTGGCTTTTTTTCATCGCCCCGTCACCGTAGGCTTTCCGAAGCATTTCGAGCGTCTCCGCCCCGTTTTACCCAGTTTCACACAAAATTTGATTGCATAACGCTGCTCCAAAAACTGGTCCATTTTTTGATCGACGAGGGTGCAGTAGATACCTCTGCGCGGAGCGTGACCCTGCCTCTAGAACTGCCCGCAGGCGACTGATACCGGTCTCGTTTCCAAGCTCAGATCCCTCACCAACGTCTCCGCCCGAAGCTCCGCCCTGTCTGGCAGCGTTGCCAACTACAAAAAGTCATTCCGGGAACATCTGGGACAAACCCTGTATACCCTCTATTTTCGACTTCATGATTTCGAACTCGTCTTGCTCATTAGTGTATGTGTAAAGCTCACAAGGGATTATAGGCTTATAATAGTGTAATGGTGTTTAGAGGGTTCCAACTTCATATATTCATACGTATTGTGCGTTCACGCAGACCTGACGCCTGATAGGGAAGGGCATCTTGCCGAAACTGGTTTATCGCGCGGGAAAAACCAGTTCCTCCAAGACGTCCTTCCCTAAACTGCAATGGACTAACCCGTCTGCTAACGGTATCACGCGCCAACTGAACGCGAATGCACAGTATGTATAAATATATATATATAGATTATATCTCAATGGGAGAAAATGACCCTGAATAACCCCCCTCCCCAAGCTTCGTACGTAGATGGTCGAATTAGCTATATTTGTCGGTGGATATTTTGGGAACATAAGAAACCCCGGATTTCACGTAGCGTGTCCAGAAAATGAGGCCTGAACCAAATTCGACGCAAAATAAATCCTACTTGAATTTTGAAAAGAATAATTTTACTGAACATAAAATATATAAGCGTTTTTATAAAATTGCAATATGGACACGCGTTGCTATCATACGTATTGAAAAACGTTGAAGAGACTTTTATTTCCTTAAAAAGGCAGAAGAATACAAAGAACAGGGTATGCA
Source organism: Dysdera silvatica (assembly GCA_006491805.2). Lineage (NCBI taxonomy): Eukaryota > Metazoa > Arthropoda > Arachnida > Araneae > Dysderidae > Dysdera > Dysdera silvatica. The sequence goes on from QLNU02009752.1 coordinate 6,191, forward strand.
TAGAATAGCACAGAATAAAAGTGACATAGGAATTTATTGACTTTCCAGGAAACATATTAAGTTAGAAATGCAGACGCATAAAAATGAATGGTGGGAAAGTGAAAAATGCAACGACACAAAACAGGACCCCACCCCTCAGTTCTCCAAACTTTCTCTAATGGAAATTTTTTCGCCATAATTAGAAAAAAAATATATATATATATATATGTGTGTGTGTGTGTGTGTGTGTTATTTTGAAAGTTGAGTGCAAATTAAGAAAAGATTATATCGATTCAAAATCTTAAAATTGTAGACACATTTTTTCATATATATATATACAAACAGGTGTCTCAGCACCAGGGTTACAAACTTCTAGGAGGGGTACGGTACACCTAGATGACTCGGAATCGCATAGAAATGCTGGTCGCAAACCACTCACAGAGCTAGTTCTAAAACAGCCCAGTATACACAAATATTTACAACCAGTGCGTACAAAGCGCCAGATAAACCTCAGGTCAGCTGATCAAATGCATAAATGACTAGGATATCGCATTTTGCGCTTATGCTCTCAATTTATTGACTCTCTCAGTTTATCGATGATACCATACGCGTTTTGATATACGGTATCTCAACGTACAGAGATACATCTATGCGTTTTGCGCACGAAATAACACGGACGACTATATTCCTAAATACACAATAATGCACATATAGGATATGGATATAAGGGAAGCGAATTCTCGTTAGGGTGGGTTTTCAATAATTAGTTACGTGCTTCGTGAAGTTTAGGAAGGGGTTGGTTTAGGAGAACTTCGGTTTGCGATTCTAAAGGATTGAATTTCATTCATGTGGCCCTATTAATTAATTGAATTAAATTAATTAAACAATTAACTGAATTAGAACAATCAAAGACAAGCAAAAATAGATTTTTAGTGACCACGTATTCAATACTTACCATATGCAGTGAGACCTCCTTAACAACCACTCTCGAATAGCCGACACCTCTATTTAACGGACACTTTTCTAATTCCTAGTTCCCCAGTACTTGTTATCCTTCAACTTTCCAGAAAGAGGGCAGATACTCAAGTCCAGAGGTGTCCGCTGTTCCGAAGTTTTACTGAAAATGTCTGTTTTAGGAAATTCCTACCCGCATCGGCTCATCTTTTTTCTTAATCTATTCCCTCATGTTATTCGAGGATCTTTCACCGCCTCTGACGATTTTGTGGGATCCACTTCAAGTTATGGCGATTTCTTGACCTCAAAACAATGGTGTTTTCCAACAGAACAAAACTGCCCAGCCCATATTGTACTCCAGACTACGTCTCCCAGAAAAGAGATCTGGCGCATGTCCACCATATTTTTGTCATCATATCAAGTGATCCCATTCACTGCTGTGTTAAAGTTGAGTGATTCACAAGTGTGTTATTTTTAATAAAATAGGGTGAAATGGACGAGTGTTCCACTGGGAATTGTTCTAATCATTCGAGGAATAAACATAGAATGTTTAGATTTGCAACAGAATCTGTGAGAAGAAGAAAATGGATTATTAATTTTCCAATGGTAAACGTTGTGTTATGAAACCAGAAGTAGACCAGAAAATGGCGGATGGTGCGTTGTCCTATAATTCTAGGGACTCTACTGCAGGACAGACGCAAGGCCTTGCGTCACATCCAAAAATAGTAAGCATATTGGAGTTGAAGGAGTATGTCAGTTGATTTACTACAATCCGGTGAAGGATCATGGTTTGTATTACCCCTAAGATAGAAGGATAGAATGGGGCCCTTAAAAAATATGGCCCCCTCGCGATATCTTATCGATAAATCTCGATTTTTCCCCATTGAAGCTCATTATTTTATAGTAATATATTAATACATAATTATAGCTCATAATATATAATTATAGCTCATAATATACAATTATAGCTCATAATATATAATTATAGCTCATTATTATAGTATCCAAAGGTATCAATAATGAAAAATCCTCAAACCTTTCTAAATGAACACGATACAAATGATGCTTAAATTTAAATGGCAACAGGTCCCTAAAAGAACTCTACGGGGCCCAAAAATCGCAGGTCCCTTGGTCCGGGCCTACATAGCCTATAATGCGTATATAATCCGGCACTGCCATGCTCGATTAACCTCCCTCCCCAATCTCCACGGAACTCAATTAAATATGTGTAGGGCAAAGTGAAAAGAACCTTTCGCACTCAAATTGCACTGTAAGCATTGGCGTACGCAGAAAGTATATAAGTGGGGACAGAGCATTACACAATTACAAAAAAATTCACAATTGTATTTATAAATTTGTAGCATATATAATATTTACACTTCATGGGGGATTGTGACATCCATCAATCCTCCGTGCGTACGTCCACGACTACGAACAAAAACTGGGTGCACTATAATTTACGAAATTTTGGGGAGATCCACAGATTAAAATGGCACCCTAACGTTTCCAGTAACTCATATTGATTATGGCATGAGGTGTTTCTGTTGTGAGAGTAAAGAGCATCACAAATATGGCACGAGGTGTTTCTGTTATGAGAGTAAAAAGCATCACAACTATGGCACGAGGTGTTTCTGTTGCGAGAGTAAAAAGTATTACAACTATGGCACGAGTGTTTATGCTGTAAGAGTAAAAAGTGTTACAACTATGGCACAAGGTGTTTATGTTGTGAGAGTAAAAAGTGTTAAAACTATGGCACGAGGTGTTTATGTTGTGCGAGTAAAACGTGTTACGACTGTGGAACGGAATATTTCTGTTGTGAGAGTAAAAAGTTTCACAACTATGGCACAAAGTGTTTCTGTTGTGAGAGTAAAAAGTGTTACAACTATGGAACGAAGTATTTCTGTTGTAAGAGTAAAAAGTTTTACAACTATGGCACGAAGTGTTTCTGTTGTGAGAGTAAAAAGTATTTCAACTATGGCACTAGGTGTTTTTGTTGTGCCAGTAAAACGTGTTACAACTATGGCACGGAGAATTTCTGTTGTGAGAGTAAAAAATGTTATAACCTTTTTAACTAAAGGTGTATAGAATATTTCCCTTTAAATTAAAGCGTAGCTAACACACAACAGAAATAAAAAAGACCCATAGGCTTTAGAGAATTAGGGCCTTCCATTTTTTACATCCCTATTTTACTAAAAAAAAATGGCCCCAAAAAAATTGGCTATGCTCCTGCTTTTTACGCAGGTAGTTTGTTTTCTGTACAGTGCCATCGATACCAAACTTTTGCACAAACTCATGGTTTGCATGCACCTAATACTGAGCAGTTTTTCACTATTCCGTAGTTGGGGGATTTGGCTCCCTAAGCAACAGAGTTAAAAATTACAAACTTACAAACCGTTCGATGACGGAATCACTGAACGGGTCTACTCCTTTAAGGTAGTTGGACCAAACTATTCCTTGAGTCTTTTAATGAACGATAATTCACATCTTTGCTTCAAATCCCACGGAAATGTGCAATGACTCAGATACTTTATACCATATATGTTTATACCATACGAAGACTCCTAAAACAGAGAGCTGGCACATCGGGCATTTTGATGCCATCGTGTCACGTGATCTCATTCACAGCCGTGAAAAGTTAAGTAATTTAAAAGTGTGTTAGTTTCAATAAAATAGGGTGAAATGGGTGTGCTAATTGTTCTGTGAATTGTTCTGTGAATTGTTCAAATCACTCGAGGAATAAACGTAGAATGTGCAGATTCGCAACAGATCCTGTAAGAAGAAGAAGAATGAACTATTAATTTTCTAATGGTAAACGTTGTTTTATGAAACCGGATGTGTGCAACAAAATGACGGTTGTTGACTTATGATTATGAGGTCCCTACGCCATATAACAGGAACAAATTAAACTAATCATTACATAATTTTAATTGAAAATTAATGATTCGCATCAACAATTTAATTAACAATGCCCCTGCCACTTTTTTAATATGTATCTAAAAATACTGCGGTGTGTATGTAACTTTTACCATTTTATTCATTATAATATTTTAATAAAGAGTAAAATGACATTTAAATTGTTTTAAGATTTTATTTATTTCACCAGTATTCAATCAATTTTCCATAAAAAAAATTTCAGAATTATATTATATTCACGCTATATTATACATCTACCATTAGCTTGTTAGATAAATTTTATGAAAATAGAATTTTTATATGAAAAATGGTTCTATTTGAATCCTGTTTATGCATCAAATCATAAAATACGTAAAACCATAAAAATAAATTTAAAAATTACAGATTGTTTTCCAATTTTCCGTTGTAAATTTTTATTAAAATTTCCTTTTCACACAATTATCAAAACATTTTATTTCATTGCAGTCTTTTAATTTACGTGCATTTCTATTGAGAAAGCAAGTGCAGCAACTGACAAATAATTATGGCTGAATTTTTAGAACTTCCGCCAAAAACTCGCAATCTAAAGAAAAATAAAAGTCAGAGGTCGCTCCAGTTTCTAAAGAAAGAAACCCCGAAAAGAAGGGAGCAGCAAATTTTATTGAACAGACGACCAAAACAAAAAAGTACTAACTCTGAAAAATGTAGTCAAGCTCCGTTAATGAGGGTTATCAACGAGTGCGAAATATGTTTCTTCCTCAACTTTCACCATAAAAAAAATAATAAAAGCTTTAGGCGACTTGGTGAATTAAAAGAAAGAAAAAATGCGCAATTTGAAGCGCTTATTAATGACATTTAGGAAGCGCAATTTTAACATTTTGCAACAATTTTAGCTTCGGTTTTTGTGTTGCCAGTTGCATCGGAATTGGTGACATCATAAAGGCGCCGTTAACAGACGACCGCATTCAAATTATCAGTTTAAAAATGCAATGTGAATTCAAATTTTTATTGTATCTAAAGCACAATAGAAATGAAAAATGATACCTCTGCTTGACTTAATCTTAAAAATGATAAACTGATGGAGAAGTAAAACGTTTTTCTCTATTGTCTGCTCAATATTAGAATAAAATTGTGACTGAGATCGTCTGTAACGAAAGAGTCGGGAGGACTACGAAGTCAAGTCAAGATTTTCCCGCGATTTTTCCTCGGTCGAGTCGTTGACGTGAGGAAGTAGCTTTAATCTTCCTTTCGTCCATTCATACCTTAGAAAGCGGAATAAGTTGTTTCGGGACTTTTGTGATTAAGGGCCGGAGACAGTGAGGCAGTGATCTAAGGCCCAGGGCCTTATTATTCACATAAAATGTTTCGTTTTACTTTTTTTTTAAATTAGTATCATGAAATACATTATTAAAATAATATCCTTCAATATTTCTAAAATTAATTCTGCTCCCACTCCTCTCGTCTTTGGTAACATTTATGATTATGAATATTATCTTGCATCACTAATAATACCACCAATATTAAATTTAAAATTCCATGTCTTAATTTAAATATTTCAATCAATCACTCCTTTTTATAAAGTACAATATATGTATTTGTTTTTATATTGGAAAATGAAAACTATATATTATTGTTAGCATCCTGACTTTATTTGTTAGCAGCGACGTTGGCAAATACAGAAGGTAGCACGTGCTGAAGACTCCGGTCTGGCGACCTGTGCATTACGTTCTTTAAGAAGTGTCCATACGGCCTCTTTACGACGAGAAATCCTCTCGCCACAAAATCTGCTGCTGCCTGTTTCTGTGAAAACGAGAGTTGGTCCATTTTCAACAGGGGCAAAGGTAGTCTAGGCC
>QLNU02009757.1:7226-65745 GCA_006491805.2 Dysdera silvatica
AACTACCGACACTTAAGACGAAGCTATTTCTACCAAAACCAGCCAAAATGACTGGTCTTTAAAAAATACGTAATAATAAAATTTTTTTTTTTATTTATTGAAAAATTAGTTTCTTACAAAAGGAATTTCATGCTGTGTAGTACATTTTATGTAGTACGTGGGACCATGATCCCTAAATGAGGATTCTTACATTTTATCACTTACTTATCACCAAGTAATCAATAAACCTATCCCATACTGCTGATACTAAAGCAAATTTATCGCTTTGTAGACGTTGACTTCTCTCACTTTTTTTTATCAAAGCGAATAAATCTCAAAATTTCGGTAAAATCATTTCTACTCATGGTATTTGCAAAGAAGTTTGGTCCCCATTTTTTGTTCCATAAATATGAAACTTTCAAATTTTTTGTTTCGTATGCTCCCCGTCCATATAAAACTCCAATGAAAGCTTTCAATTTTTTTTTGTTAGTTTCCATTTTTTACCCAAAACTCGAAAGGCTTCTAATTCCGTGCAAGATCTTATATGTTCAAGCATATGGTCGTCGATTACTAAAGAAAATACGCTACTTACTTCACCTTTCATAATATTTTTTTCGCATATCCTGTTGGACCGGATACGTCTTTGAAGATATTATGAAGTGGTAATCTTCCAGGACTAGACCCTTCTTGTATTTTTTCCCAACAAGTTCCGTTTGCAGCAATTTCATTTTGATTATCTTGTCGTATACTTTCATTTTCATCTTCAGAACTTGAAAGCACTCAAGTACATCTTCTTTTACGAGAATTCAAAATATTTTCAAATTCACTATCACTTTCTGAGGACTTCTGAACATTTTCTTCGTCTAAAACCTCATTATCACTATTTTCACTATCAAAAATTTCATCTTGGGTACCGCATACTTCATTTTCAATTTCTTCTGATTCACCTTCACTGTCATAGAGTTCATCATCCTCAATATCAGAGCATTCCATTCCTATATCGTTCAGGTTTTCCAAAATTTCAGAGATTTTCAATCGTTTTGCCATTTTCAGGGCTTATAAAAATAAAATCAGAAATAGTGATTACATAAAGATTATATTTGTAATCATTTTTCTCACCTTATACTAATTGAAATAATATGTCGTTTATTATAATTTATATAACTATTTTATTATTATTTATTATATTATTATAAAATATAAGTGCAATATTCATAACACATTCTACGTCTCCAGATCTAAATGAACGACTAAATATATTTTCGAATGAATGTGGGCATGAATGCATTAGATTTTGCATTAGCATTATGATCGATATTGATTTTTCTTGATAATTATCACCATCATACTGAATGATACGCAATAAAAGTTCTAAGAAACACTTTGTAGTTATACAAAACGAGTAAACTTGTTAATTCGTGATCGGTAAGCAAATTGCAAGATGCTTTTACACTTTAACTGGTAGCAGTCATTTTGACTGGTGATGGTATAAGTAGTCATGATACAAAATTATTTTGTATTCGTTGAACAAAAAAAAAATTATATTCATTATACTATTCCTTGGGTTATCGCTGCAAAAGTCATGACATTGTTGCGAGAAAAAAATGTAACATGAAGTAGGAATTTTAAAATAAAATTGCAAAACCAGTCATTTTGACTGATGTGGCAGTTCTAGTGTTAAAGTAAGCTACTTTTTTGTTCAATATTATTTTATTTAATTTGTTTCTTTTTTTTTATAAATAATTTCCAGTTTGATTTTGTGCTTTTTTTCATAAATTTTTTATTTGCGTTATTTTTTTATTTATCCATTTTTTTTACAATTGTATCAAACCACGGCTTTTTTTGTTTTTTTATTACTCTTTCTTCTTTGAAACAGATGTTGTAATGAGTTTTTATAATTTTTATAAATGTACCATATATTTTTTCCACATCAGTGTTGAGACCCTCCAAGACTTTCCAATTTTTCTTGCAGTTTGTTTAACTTTAGTGTTGCTTGTTAATCTTATTAATATTGGCTTATGATCACTTACATGTATCTCCAATATAGTTAGGTCCATTGGTATATTTGTAAAACGTAAGTGAATAGTACTGCTTGAATTTAATGCTATTCTTGTGGGTTGTAACAATTTGTTTTCATACCCCATGGATTCCAGTAAATCAAATAGCTTATCCTTATCTCGACTTTCATTACCTATATTAATATTAAATTCATCAACTATCATTAATTTTTTTTATTTATGTTTTGAATGTAATTTTTTTTGCTTTCTAGTATACTTAAGAAGAAGTTTATGTCTCCTGAGGGTGGTCTATATAGTGACATGATTATATTACCATCTGTTTCTGCCCTCATTATTTAAATATTTTCCCCCAAATATTCTACTGCATCTAGAAATTTTATAGTAATATTTATTTTAGAGTACATAGTAATACCTCCCCCTCTTCGAGTTTTCCTATATATAGCATTTTCGTTATATCTATTTAGACTTGTTTCACAATCATCTTTTTTCCAGGTCTCCGTAATTATGACGATTTCAGGATCCTGTTGTTGTTCGACGATATTTTCAATTATATCTATTTTATTATTTATACTCTGTGCATTCATGTAAAGTATCCTTATGTTGGCATTTATTTCTTGTGTCATTATGTCCGTATTTTTTTTGTCTTATTTTGTTTTCCCGTTTGTTTGATTGTATCTTTTTTCTCAGTTTTTGTGTTTTTGTTTCTTGGTTAGCCGTTAATCATTTTAAGTCTTTTATGTCTTGTAATCCCTGGATATCATAAATAGTTGAGTTTTCATTTTCTCTTAATTTTATTTTCCCATTCGTGGTCCAAACGTATTTTCAGTTGTTTTCTCTTTTGAATTTTAAACTTCATTTAATAAGTACTTGTTCCAACTGGTTAAATGTTCATTGAGGAAAATTTTTTCACGTCCATCGTATCCTATTTTGTTTATTGTAATCCCATTTTTCCTTTTGTTCCAAAATTCATTTCTTCTTTTGACACTGGTGAATCTGATTATTATATTTGGTTTTTTCCTGATAATCTATGAACTCTTTGTATATCGTAATCCCATACTTCGATGTCTAATTCTTTACCGATTTTTTTTTGCAATTTCTTCACAGTTTTCGTCTTGTTTCTCAGGGATATCATCAATTATAATGTTGTTTCGTCTTATGTATTGATCAATTCTATTTAGATCTGAATACATATCCTGGTTTTCTGCGCGCATGTTTTTCAATTCGTGATCTTTATCCTCCATCCAATCCTCTGCCTGTCTACTTAACCGCTCTATATCCTGTTTAATCTCTGTTATAGCACATTTGTTCCTTTTGTTTTCTTCCAATATAACTCCAAACTCTTTCCTTATTTCTCTGAACGCAGATCGCATTTCATTAATTGATGAGTTCATGCCATCAATTCTCTCAATCAATTCGTTTTGTCTTTTTTCTCTTCTGTCTCCCTCTTCTTTTATTATTTTTCTTAATTCCCCCAGTTCTTCTAACATTCTTGCATGTCCTTCTTGCATCTCGTACTCCTGTTTCTTTCTCCGTCTCTCTTCAGACCTTAAATTTCTCTGGCCTTTAGATTGCATTTATATCATTGTGATTATTAGTTCTGGTCTCTGATTGCATTTATATCACCATGCTAATTCTATATATGTGAGAAGCAAGCAACATTGTAATATAGTTCTAACATTACTCCGGGTTCGACTCCCAGCAGTGCAAAAAGAACGCTTACTCAGAGATCTCATAAAAGATCGCACTGCTCACTGTAGTCCGGGGTTTGGTTCCCCAGGCCTTAAGAGGTTCGGATTCCTCGGAAAACTGTAGGTCCCGGCGCAGCATGACCACTGTAGTCTTTGAGCCGTAAAACCAAAAAACAAACAAACAAACAAGTTCTAACATTACGATGTTTTCCCGAAAGTCGAGAACCCAGATAAACGCCAAATCCGCCAAATTAGCACAATTTCCGCTGGCGCAGCACCACCTCCGAATCCCGGAAGGAAGGAAGCAAAAAACTCCAGTAAACAGATGGCAGCACTGTTCACAAGATGGCGGCGCCCATATATTGTTTACAAATTATAAATATCACCAAATAAACAAAAATTCTTTGCCGATTTCAATGAGACTGGAGTCACTTTAAAGACAATCAGTCCCGATTGACTCTTTTCGTAGTTTCAGAGCCCTATATCGTCTAGTTCAATCCCTATTCATTCCATCAGGACGCAGCACGCTTTCAAGGGTGGTTAAGTACTTAAAAGCGCAATCATTTATTCATACTCATATATTCATACATCTCATATATATATAGATACTCATATATTCATACATCTCATATATATATAGATACTCATATATTCATACATCTCATATATATAGATACTCATATATTCATACATTTCATTTATTCATACATTTCATTAATTCATACATTTCATTCATACATACATTTCATTTATTCATACTCATACATTTCATTATTGATACTCATACATTTCATTATTGATACTCATACATTTCATTTATTGATACTCATATATGAATACTCATTCATTCATTCATACTCATGTCGTCATCATCATCATATTCAACCATTATCTATCCACTGCTGGATGAAGGTCTCTCCAAATGCTTTCCACACAAGTCTATCCTGAGCAATTCGCTTCCACGTCACCCCAACCTGTTTTCTTATTTCATCCACCCATCTAGTTTGAGGACGTTTTCTAGGTCTTCGGTGGTCTCTTGGAATCCAGTTCAGAATTTCTGTTGTCCATCGTTGATCAGTTCTTCTTGCAATATGCCCAGCCCATCGCCATTTCAGCCCTTTTACTTTAACAATGATGTCCTCTACTCTAGTTTGCTCTCTCACCCAAGTGTTCCTTTTTCGATCTCTCCTAGTTATTCCAAGCATGCACCTCTCCATGCTCCTTTGCGTTGTCTGTAACTTTCGTATTGCTCCAACTGTTAGACTCCATGTCTCTGATCCATAAGAGAGGACTGGCAATACACACTGGTTGAAGACCTTTCTTTTTAGACACATTTCGATTGTCCACCTTCATATCTCTTCGCCTTTTCATGAGCTGTTTCGTCTTCTCAGATAATTTGCTATTGTGCTTTTTACAGGTTACACCACCAATTTCCCCAGCAGTTTCAACTATTGTCTTAACAATGTTTTCATTTGCTTCTGAGATATCAATTTCTTCAATAAGTCCTTCCAGTGCAGAAAAGCGATTTTTTAATTCCAACTTGAATGCCTCGGTATTTTCTTTTAATTTCTTTAAATCCACCCTCTTACTTACTTGTTTCCTAATGAGCTTCTGTCGTTCTAATTTAGTATTTAAGTGCACTTTACATCTCACCATTCGATGATCACTTCCAGTATTAAATCTGTTCAGTACACTGCAATCTTCAATAATTGATTTCTTGTTTGCCAGGATATAGTCAATTTCACTAGTTCCCCCATTTGGGTGTTTCCATGTCCATTTTCTTTGCGGTTTCTTCTTAAAAAATGAATTCATGATGCTAAGGTTTTCAGCTTCTGCAAATTCGATGAGTTGATCGCCACGTTCATTCCTTTCCCCATATCCGTATTTACCAACCGATGTCTCTCCTTGTTCCTGTTGTCCAATTCTTGCATTGAAATCCCCCATGATGAGCTTGATATGTTGTTTCCCCTTGGTATGTAGCTGTTTGATTTCTTCATAAAATTCTTCAACCTCTTCGTCGGTATGGCTTGATGTTGGTGCATATACCTGTACTATTTGAAGTTGGTATCGCTGGGTTAGTTGAACAACGAGCCTCGCTGCTCGATCTGATGTACTTTCAACTTCCAGAAGACAGTCTTTAATTCTTTTGTTGATTAAGAAGCCAACACCACTTGTTCTTCCAGTTTCCGTTCCTCTATAATAAAACAAATGTCCACTTTTAAGTTCCACCAACTCTTCACCTTTTCTTCTAACTTCACTGAGTCCTACAATGTCCCATTTGATCTTGTCTAGTTCCTCTTCCAATTCCTGAAGTTTTGCTTCAGAAGCAAGGGATCGTCCATTATACGTTGCCAAGGTCAATAACAAACGGCAGCCTGGGCCATTCCAGTGATTCTTAGCACCCCCTGCTTTCATGCCACACTGACCGCTGCCTTGATCAGGAGCACTCCAGCACCTGGAGACTAGGGGCCATGGTTTCTGGTGTGTCAACATAATGGAGGAATTAGCCATAATTTCACCACGCTGGCTAGACGGGTTGGTGAATTAGCCCTCCCCTTCCGCCTTTCTATCCGTGCAGCAAATATTAATTTGCCACATAAATAGAAAGCTCAGCCTGCACCACTTGAAGGCGGGGTAGGACACTAGGTTACTGGCCTGGCCGGTTCCACACATCGTCACATACGTTCAGCGTGTGGGTCTCCTTCCAGTTAGATACCAGCAACCCTTTTGCAAGCCCATACACATGTATGCATGCTTATATATATTCATGTGTTTCTTTTCCTCATGAGATAATATTTTGGAAAAAGAAATGTAAAAGAAACTTGACATGGGCTGCGATAATACGAAATAACTACTTCAAACGACAATCTGGCGTAGCCTTCAAAATTATCACCAAATTCAATTAGACGTTTGTATGTTTATTCTAAGTTTCTCGGAGGAAGGTGAGTTCCCCCATCAATATCCACTTTGCCACTAGGCTGATAGGGTCGTCTATAACGAGATTGCCATTGAAACGAGGTTCTTCAATCAAGATACGCGCTCTCGGATGCTTTGATCTAACTTAAAATATGAAATCAAAGTAAATAGCAACTGATGATCGCGATCCCATTCTTTGCGGAAAAGACGCCGGAGGGTCAATAGACGTACGGAAAATACTGAACACAGAGAGAGATACGTAAGGTGACATTATCTTCTTGGAATTTGGGAGTTGCATCACAAATACCGAAATCAAAACCGCCGATGAGAATGATCGAAAGGAAATTGTTACTCTCATGTGCGATTTTCGAATGGATGCTTTTACTTGGTATTTAAAAAGTTAATGAAGTGCGCTTGGTATGACAACTATATTAAATGTGCTTTAATTAGTGACCGAAAAAAAAAAGCTTCCTAACTCGAAAGGTATGACAAAATGTAGCTTAAAGAGGTGAGTCATATTGTATATCCTAGTTTTCCAGATCCTATATTATAAGGTTAATTAATGCTGATAATATATGTGTATAAATTATAGGCATCAGTTTTTGGCGATGAGGTGATGTTACCAGTGCGCCAAAAATCACCAATAGTAGATTAAAGGTTGGCTAGAGGTTGAATACGGCCGAATATATTTTGTATAGAAGGTTGCTGGAAGATGCGATAAACAGTCTTGAGCTGACAATGAAATAAGCATTTATTGAAGCTAATGAAGACACATTATATGAAGAAAATATAGCAGTTTACACCAGCAGGCACATTTAGGCAATAACTCGTTGCCTGGAGAAGAAGCTCGCATTACCGGGTGTGGTATCGTGCAATTTGGGAGATCAAATTAGAGCGTATTGTATGGCCAAAAGCATGTCTTCTGGATGTAAACAATTTCGGAAGGAATTTTGGAATGCATCCCTCTATTTGCTATTTGCATACAAATGTAATGTGGTTACATATTGGGCCAAGATTGGCTAAGGTTTTACATCTAGTATTTGATTAATGTGTATAACTGTCTTTTGGTTTAAGCTTTCGCGTTCAGAGATAAACAATATACTTTACTTGGAATTTTCGTATGACTTTTAGGTTCAATTTATTTAATTTTCATAATTTAATTTCCGTATTTAACTTGTGGCAGTTATACGGCACAAGTTAAATACGGAATAAAGTGAAGATGTTTACTCTAATGGCCATGTAATTGGAAGAAATTAACCTATAGGTGAGATAGGTGTATAATGTTGTTAGGTCAAAATGATACCAGCCGTGTCAAACGTATGTTTATTTGTTGCGTTAGATTTTATGAAATTAAAATGTTTATCACATCGTAAAATATTTCGCCTTCTGTACTCGCAATCGCGACATGTCGTCCCAATGAACTAATAAGAGCAATTGGACATTGTATCTATCAATAATTAATAATAATCAACGCGATCCTAAATCTCAAAATGTAGTAACTATTTTAAAGCCTAATATGTAATTAGATTAAGTATATAAAAATAAAAAAGTCATCACAGTGCATTTAGGAAAGGGCCAGATTTGAAGTTTTGACTTAACTGGCGTGAGATGGTGCTTTTAATCTTTACAGCATTAAAATATGATTTAAAATTCTGGGAAATGGAATTTCCTCTGCCAAAATGACAATTAACAATATTAAATATGATGGCTACGGCCCGGACTTCTATGCATATTTCTGCATATTTTGACTTTGTGTGCATATTTTGGCATATTTCTGCAAATTTTCATAATTTTCAAAAGTGTGTATTTTTCTAATCCGCTTGTAATTCAATCAATTAGATTAATTCGATGTTTATATTCTTAACAAAGCCTTTCTTTTTTTAAAATTTTCTTTTTTTTAAAAATTTTTTTTTTTTCAAATAGTGGAAAAATTGCTACAGAATATGTTTTCATTGTAAATGATATAATTAGATAATATTAAAGTTAGAAAAAACAAATAAATTTATGTTTTCACGTTTCTGTGGCGATGTTTCTCAATATGCATAATACTTTCCAAGTCAAGACCAAGTGTAATATTTTCCACCCCAAGCCATGGGCGCCGGCAGGTATAGGAAAGGGGGGATATTTACTCCCCAATATTTCGATTTTCTTTGGGAAAAAAAGTAAAATTAAAAAAGGTAGAAAATTTCCTTTTTCTAAGGCTTCGCCCCCACCCCCAAATTTCACCTTGTAGGCGTCCTTAGGTCCAAGCCAATGCTTATGATGCCATATTTTCAAACATACTTTGTACTATTTTACACATTGTGGTGTGTATTTTGTGTTAATTTTGTGCATACTCATATTCGAGGACGTAACAAAGTGATATTTTTTATGCATTTCAGTGCATATGTTATGTAATGATTTCAAGAGCATTTGCACTGTTTCAATAAATTGTTATTTTATACATTTCGAAACATCGCTTATGAGTAGGGTCCAGATTTCTATGCACTTGCATATTTTTGCACATCTTGTAATAATTTGGAGCATATTTGCGTATTATTTGGGCTAAATTTTAGGCATGAAAATCCAGGCCTTAATGATGGCATTTATTCTCTTTTTATAGCTTCTTTGAGTATCACGTAATGGAACTGCTGTCACAAAAAATAGTGAAGAAAAATTTATGTATTTTAAATTTTAACACAGACATTTGAATCAATAAACAGAAAATAAACAGAGTTCACTGCGTATAAAAAATGAAATACCCATTACCATACACAAATACTTCCTCTCGTTGGCTAAATATTTGTCTCCTTAGTAGTTCAAAGAATTTAAATTTGATTCTTCGAGCAGAATCTTTTGTAAAATAAAGTCTGGCTGCTGCTTGTAAAAAAATATTGTAGGTTGTTTAGATGTATCTTTATTAGTATTTTTTGTCCCAGAACATCTTATACATCATCTATGACGAAACTAACATTTTAAGAGATCGCAACACGACTAAATGACATTTATCGGAATTCCACTATGTATCCATTGAAAGTAAAGCTGTGTATTTGTATACGTTTGGCGACAGGTTTATTTTTCGCATATTTGAACCTAAAGTATTTCTTCATACTAAACTGAAAAATAATGAATTGAGCCCATGTAAATCTACGTGATTTTCGATAACGAAGAAACACACAGATGAAAACGACATAATTCATAATCATTCATGTCCGTAATCATTCATACGTACCAAGCTTACCTTTATCCAAAGACGAAACGCTGGCAAATGGACGAAAAAAATATATTTTACTCTTTTAAATTACATAGGCGCTATTTATCAATATGCTCTTAACACAAAAAGATTTTTCAGAAAAAAAAATCCCGCTCTGAGTCGTGAAATGTATTCGGGAAAAATCTTCAAACATTTTTCTGAATTTATTTCATTGCGTTACCCTTTGGCTTGAGGCTAATAAATTGTTAGAGATGCCTAATCAAAATGTATGTAATGATTATTCATGGAAAACAGTCAATGGAGCAAAATTATTCAAATTCTGTTTTCCTAATGGAAGATGAAATTGTTTTTCGTGAAAGCAAATAACTTAAGAGCGAATAATTTGACGCCGCGGATTAAAATTAATCAGATGCAAATTTAATAACTAAATTAGAATTTATTGCGAAGTTTACGTTGGAGGAAATAAAGGAAAAAACGTAAAAACAACATGTTTCGTTCGGCTTTTAATTAAAGATCGTTCAATTACTTTTCTCGAGTACAGAATCATTTTCTTATATGCAGTGTGTTCTAAAAGTTCTTTGGTAATTCGGTAAAATAGGGTGATTTTGAGAGTAATAGCAGCAGTAGAAGCACATTTTGCGTAGCGTAAAGGTATATTTTCAATATATTAGATATATTTTTTTTATTATTTTTAAAACTCAAGGTTTATGATCCTTGGGTATTTTACAAGTCCTGTCCTACAGATAGTGCAATCCGTGCACTGGTGTAAGTATGCGAACGAATTAGATTCGAAGTGCACGTGGAAAGTAGCAATTAAAATTTTGAACTATGTACTTATGTACTATGGTTTGTATAAAAATATCATCATCATCATGCAAGTAAGAGATTTTCTTGAAAAAAATCCATTCTATTGTAATAAAATATGCAGAGACTTTTGAGACACCTTATGTAATATTAGTATTTACTTGCGCGTTTCTCTATTTATTTATTTTTAACATTCAAAAATATTTTTGATATAATTGTTTTGACTTCAAACTCTGTGATCTAAAAATTTGATCGCTTCTAGTTCGTTCAGTCGCCCTCAATAAAGTGAATTTTAAATCTTGATAGTTTTATTTTAACGTTCTCTCTTCATTGATATCTACCAACGTCCTAAAACAAGGGTTTTGTTTTTAAATTGAGGCTATTCTAAAACTGAAAACCTATAATAACATTACACAGGTTCGTTTATTAACACAGATACTTACTTAACAAATTAAACTTTTATTTTTTAACAAATTAAACTTTTATGTTTTGACAAATTAAACTTTTATTTTTTAACAAATTAAACTTTTATTTTTTAACAAATTAAACTTTTATTTTTTGACAAATTAAAAATTTATTTTTTAACAAATTAAATTTACATTTATTTTTAACAAATCAAATATTTGTTAAGCAAAGATATTTATTTACAATGAAGGATACAATGTATTCTCTCCATACTTTCTTAGAACTTGAAACTTGGTGCGCAAAACGAAGGTACTAGTTACATGTTATTCGAGTCCAAGGGCTTATCGTATCCTCCAAATTAAATGAATCAAGAAAACTATGACAGAAAGAAAATTAATTCGTGAAATATTGTAACATTGTAATTTGTGAAATACTGTGCAGTTTCTTCTTGTTAATAAGCGGAGGCTTACTTACTTTTAGGCCGTAAAGAACTCCTTTACGGCCTAAACGGTTTCTTACTAATGGTCGCAAAGCGAACTGTTTTAAGTGAAATCATGCCAATATAATAATTTAAGATTCTGTTCTCGGAAACCCTTTTCTCTCACATTATAAGATATATCAAAATTGGTCATAAGATTGAAAGTATCGATAAGTGTATGGATCGTAAGAGAGATGGGTTGCAAACCGGGCAGTCATAAAATATATTTCTCCTAAAAATATAACTTTTTGTCTGCAATTTTAGTTTCTGTTTTCTTTTTAAAGTTTTGCTTACTTTTTTTGTAATTTTTTGTGTTTCCTTCCTTCCTTCCTTCCCCCCTTTTTTTTACCGAACATCGCGATTCTTACAATTAGAGAAATCTTAATCTACCATTAAATCGATTCGTTAAATTACGAAATTAGAATAACTATTAAAATTAAAAAACATTCTTAGACAAATATAATCTGTGTAAATTCTAATTATGCTTTTATGTCCCAATTATGTATTTACCTTCCATTTATGTCTTATGTTCTAGTTTGCTTAATTATAAAAATGACCGAATTAACGAATAATCAATCAATCTAGGATGTCATAACAAAATATACGAATGTGCGGTATGACATTTGGAGAGTTACACAAATATGATTATCGTTTATAGCCTCATGCACGTCTTTTTTTGGGCCAATTTATGAATAAATCTAATTTCCCTTAAACTTTTATTCTATGTCTTAGTTTTATATATAAAATTTACTTCCGACTCACATTCTCGGAATTTGAGATTTAATGTTTCAAGTTTTTCTTAAGCTTTTAAAACCCTTTAGTCCGTGTAAATTATGTATTTTTGAGTTGAAATATAGTAAAATCTGTCTATAAAGGTATTTTCTCGCCGCCTCCACAATATAGAGGGTATCAAGTTCAACCTTATCTATAACGCTATCTTATTCCAATCCTTAGAATATTGTTATAGACAGATTTCACTGTTGCATGTACAAGTGACCAGTGGCGTAGGCAGAAAGTTCATAAGGGAGGGATTATAGGCTTAATGGGAGGGGTTACAGAGCTACAACTCATATATTCCTATGTTAAATATACAAAATTTCATTGAAATGGGGGTTACAACTCCAAAACCCTCCCTGGCTACGCCTTTTGTGAGTGGCTTTAGTTTTCTTTCACTATCTACTAATTTTATTAAACCTTTTGTTTTTGTTTCTCTTGCTTGGGCGCCCCCACAATAGAAATGCTGTTTGTTCACTTTGCGGACTTCCTTAACCGTTGCCATTTAGAATAGCCAGAAATGCAAACTTAATAATCACAGCTTCTAAACTTGGCAACTTGCCAAATTGTGTCCTTTTACGTGACGTTTTCTAGAGGTACATAATTTCATTTTTTGTATTTGGCAACGGTTTGTAACTGCGTTTCGAATTCTAAAATAATAATCAGTTTCCCGTTTACCGCCGTAGTGTGCACACATCATTCTCGGAGCCTCTTCTAAATAGGAGTACTTATTTACTCCAATGTTGTATTTGAAATAATTCATGTATTGGCGTGTATTGATGAATGAAGTTAAACATTTAAAGCTTCAATAAATATTATTTTCAACTGAATGTAATTACTGCTTTTTCTCAATACTTATGTCTTCATGCTATATTTTTAACACTGAAAACGTCTTTACTGCTGGATAATTGACAAAATTCGTCCGCGACCACCTGTAGCCCAATAGCTAAGAGCACGTGATACGTTATCAAAAGTTTGTGGCTTCGGGTCCCATCAAGCGCCGAGAAATTACTCATTTCTTTGCTAGTAACTTATCATATAACCAGGTGTAGTGATTCAATGATTCTTCTGCCAATCACCATGTGGCGCTCGTGACACTTTATATAAACACATCCTAAAAACATTTTAATTTTACTTTCAGGAGAAATGTAGTTGCGTGGGAAAAGAAAACCGCTTTCAACATTTACGCCAACTTCATTTTCATGAAAATTTCCACAAGCGACTGGTAAAACAGCTGTTCCCCAATAATTACTTTCATCATAAACTTAAAAATACCTTCAATACCTTATTTGTATTGCAAATTCACATTTCCTTTTTGTAATCTTTTACAATCCAATACTTTGTAACTCCCTTTTCCATTGCAATTGAGATCATTTTGATATTGCATCTACACTTTTAAGTATTCGTTTGCTGTTACATTCCTAGTGTTACACACACGTGATTTGGATAATTCTTCTTGTGTTTTCTATGCTTATGTATAAGTGGCACCAGAGGGCACTGAGACACTTCCTTCTAGAAATTTTGGAACATTTCCAGAAAGATGTTTGCTAACAGACATTACCTACTTCCGCTTGACTCGTCTACGTTGCTAGTCCTGGCCAATGCAGAAGTTTGTTCCCCTTACAAGCTGACGCTTAAGAAAAACCATGGATTTTTTCAGTATTTACATGCGTAATTTTCTTCCAAATTTCGTCGATGTTTATGTTGTTTATCATCGTGGTTTTTTGTTAAACATTGGGGAGAGAAGCAGCTTTTCTCTTTTGCTTATTATTAAAACAGTTTTCTTTTGCCGGCCAAGCGTTACCGCGAATTGCTGATAACAATTACTATTACTCCACTACGATCGATGATAAAGCTAGAGCGTATCGAAATGCTTGTTTATCAAACGTTATCTGATACCGATAACCCAATCACATAGGTTTGATGATGTTTACATTCGGTTTTTCCTACATTCATTGGTACTCTGCGTGTTTACCTTTTTGTTTTGCTTGAAGACAGTCTCTGAAGGTCGAATATAATCCATTATCTCTTCAAATAATCATGATAAATATAATCTAAGCATTGCTTCGGGTCGGGCAAGGAGCGCTAATCCTTGAAAGGTGAAGGATTAACGTTAGGGATGGATTATCTTGCGGGTGATCCGCTTAATCTGTTTTTGGTTTTCATGAATTCTCTTTTGCATTCTGAGAGGACAGGGTGATTTTAATTAAACTATTTAAATATCTGCACATGACGGGAGGAGGCGGGGGGTTGAGTAAAAGTGATTATTATGAGACACATAATAATAATAATAGGCTAGTTTGGGCCTTATCTATGGGATGTAAGATTTGATCCTTATAAATAATTACTCTGCAACGTTCTTAAAGAACTTAGGGGCCTCCTTTTTGTCAAAAAAAAAAAATAACTAAAAATCGCACTGGCACTCCGTGACTGATCAGTCAAAGCTTTTGGATGGTAATACAGTAATCTCTGATTTCAATCTAGCTTGAGTGCGTGGTCAGTTTTTAGCAAATTTGGCTCCATGAGTCCAAAAAATAGGTCCCAGATTTAACACCAGCTATGGAATGTTAGATTTAATTCTAATGATTAATTTCCCCACAACCTGCTTAATCATTTATTTACGAAGGCTCTCTTTGTTAAAAACTACTTGTATATATATTAAATTACATTTGGAACGTTATAGATAAAATTTGATATAAAACGAATAAAGAAAATAGAAGTTACAATAAATGAGGTAAACCTAAAAATAATATCCGAGCTGTTAAATTTTACACAAGCTCTCCTTGTCTCCTGGATTTTAACTTACCAAATCAAATTTTCAGACGGATACAATTATTTGCGTGAGGTAATAATGATTTACAGTTTATTATTTAAGTTAACCTGTCTGGCAACAAAGGCTAAAGACTTTGGAATCTGACAAAATTCCTGCTGCCCAGAATAGGATATAATTAGTGAAAATGGAAGTAATAAATAAGTAAATAAAATAAAAAAGCTGGTTGATTAGCATAGTCATGGAAGGCATAAATTAAAAAAAAAATGGTGATATCAAAATCATAATTCTCTCTCCAATAGATGTAGGTAGACAAATTTTTTATATTGGTCAAAGGAATGGGTAAATTTAAAATTTAAACACACTCTTTAGGACTAAAGCAACACATGGGCGAGAGTTCAAGTTTCGTACCTGAGTACTCTGGTAGTTGATCGTTGAGATTTCTTGTAATGTGTGTATGCTTAGAAAAATGTAATGAAATGAGGTCAGAATGAGTGCATTTTCGTATGGTGTTAAACATGAAGATGGAAGTTTTGTAGGTAAACAATTTTTCTATTAATAATGTTTGATGATCGTAAGCTACTTCCGTAGTTCTGTCGATTTTGTTCATAAATTTCGATTCTCATCGGGGACTAAAACGAATAATAACGGCCAGCTTGATTTTGAGTAAATTCAAGATGGTGATGAACAGACTGACCTATTCGTGATGTATGTGTGATCTCTCGAAGAAGGATTTAGGGTTTTGTGCTCATATATTAGTAAATTAAAAAGAAGCTATCGTAATATAGGTGTCGCCAGGTTGAATTGCTACTCTCACTTCTCTTCCTAAGCCTTACCACTACTGCAGTCTATGATTCAGAACACTGGGCTTAAGCAGGGGTGTTGATGGGGTTGTAACCCCCATTGCAATGAAATTTTGTATATTTAACATAGGAATACATGCGAGTTGTAGCTCTGTAACCCCATTGAGCCTATAACCCCCTTATAAACTTTTTGCGTACGCCCATGGTTAAGAAAGATCTTCTTTATTGCAATTTCAATCCTCTCCTGGAAATACAGAGCCTCTTCTTTGGCCAACCTTCCCAAATCATAAAGTTGCACAACAAATAATAAAGGTCGAATTTCAGTGCAGAGAAGTTTTTTTTTCCACGAATGATTTTCGCCTTTTTGTCGAGTGATTGGTTTACTTCAACATTTTCTACGTAAACTTGAAAATCCAGACAAAGTTAATGTAGTATTCCACTTCCCTTTAGCTTTTATTTCAACAGACAATATATATATCGCTTTTATACTTGGAGGAATTCAAGGAAGAAGTAAATATTTATAGAATTGTGAGGTCTTTTGTTTATAGCCCATATATTTTTCTAGAATTTTAACTTGCAATACAGGAGCACCTCTCTCATTCGGAACTCTCTAAGCTTATAGCTAACGTCTGCTTTCGTAGTAGTTATTTTTTCCTTAGTGAGGACTTCGTCCACATTGCAACAAACGAAACTTTATTTCAAATCGTTATAATATTTTCTAACAAAATAATTTCAAGGCTAAAAATTAGAAAACCATACTTTTATTTTTAAGTTAACAACATTTCTTTCCTGTTAAATGTCTACCCATTTGAAGTATACGAGCTTCTAATTAATACTCTATAACTGGTGCTGGATCCAATTGATGGCTCGGTTCCAATTGATTAATATGCTAGAGAGTATTGCAACTGCTGAAAGAGAAACAGTGGTATATTAATGATAATAGCAGAATCTTTACTACGAAGCAGTGTCTTCCGAAGTGCAATTATATTAAATCAATACTAGAATCATATTTTCTTTAACGTAAATATTATATATTTTATTAATGTTTATTACTAACACAATTTATTATAAATATTATCGAATTATGGTAGCATTTATTTGTGAATTTAATTTGCTTGTTTAATTCAAAACTCCCTTTTTTTTAACATTGAAAACTATAATTCCTATTCAGTGGAGTAGTTTTTTTCTTTTCCCTAACGATGTTAAACTAGGTTAATATGCGACTGATCACATTAAACAAAGCCGCCTTCTTTTCTCCACATGTCATTTACTGCGTTTACCCAATTATTGTATATCCTGAATGTGATTAATATTAGCAGTACATTAATAATAAATAAAATTAATAAAACTTATTAATGTTAGTCGAGCGTTATTAAAACGAACCGAAAGTTTCAGTTCGTTAGTAGATTAATTAATGTCCGGTTTTGTTTACCTGTATTTTGAAATACTTCCCGAGGTGTGTACAATTTATTATTCGAAAAGAAAATGGCACAGCATTTGTCCCTAATTTCAAATCTGATGGTACCCATATGAAATGACGAACATGAGAAAGCGTTCTCATAATCATCGTCATATCCTTGAAGAAATTAATCGCTGCGTAATTACCATAATAGTGAGGAACAGCTGTTTACGTATTTTAACTAATACTTGCAACTTTTACGTACAAACGCTTTAATCATGCTTAATGCTTTGGTGACGTATTCAGATATTATTAGGACTTTATTAGTTGATATATTTATGTCATAATTCGTGTATTATTTATTCGAATTTATCTTTTGAAAATTATTATCGAAATTGATATTAATTAATTAATATAAATATATAATTATAATATTTTGGATTATTAATTTTGAACAAGTACAACAAAGCGAGACTATGATTGCTACTACCTGTATATATAATGAACATAAAACCAAATTTACATATTATATAAAATATATTTCAAATAATATCTTTCATCGTAATATTATTATTTGTTTAATGAAAAAATACATTAAAGTGGGCTAAAATCCGAAACTAAAACAACACATCTGAATATCTTATGTAAGTGTTGAATTACGAGTTATTCAAAACAACACTAGAGAAGAATCGGTCTGCTTTACATAATAAGTTAGTTTTCATAACATTTTAACAGACTTTTTCCATAATGGTAGGATCATTAGCGTATCTATTAGTGTGGGTCGGAAAAAACGAAATTGCTGTTATCGAAAACCCCTAGTACGGAAAAAGTTGTAAGTGACAACCACTAAGAATTGTGTGAAATATTTTTTGAATAAGTTAATATCTTTAGCTCTGACCAGAGGGTTAAAGTTTTGAAATTTCACTAAAAACACGAAATTTTCGAGTATTCGTAGAAAATACCTGAATTGCTCGGATCGAAAAGCCCTAGTGCGGAAAAGAAATTAACAACCATGAACAACAAGTGCATATAGTATAATTCCAATCCGTAAATTTATTTGGCTCTGACCAATAGCTCGAAATTTTGAAATTTTGCATATAAATGCCAAATTTATAAAATTGACAATACCCACTTTTTTACCATTACATGGCTAAAATGTGGAATAACCCATTAATATTGGATTAATAGTTAAAATACTAGATAACGTATTAATGTTTAATAGTGGAATAACTGAACATTAATATGATCGTCTCACGATCGTTCAGTGTTCACGGAATCTCACAACGCGCTGATGTCGATGTTGAAGTTGGATTTTCTATCAAAGTATAATACAATTTTTCTGGACAACAGGGTTCAAGGACAATCGAATGAAGCCATCCCTATTATTGTGTCCACATAGGCGAACTGATGCGTCAGTCACTAGTTTCACTGTCTGTTGCCTGTGTGTGTGCGGCAGGGAAATTGGGAGAAATCCCAGCCGTTGGCGTTGACTTCTTCGACGAGACTCAGCAGTTCTTCTGAGCTCTGATGTGATTGCAGCAGTTACTCCATCAGACACAACATACCGTTGACTAGTAAGTACATTTGCGTGAAGTGATAGTCGCATTTGAGAAGAAGATTGAATTGATTTACTTGTACCTGAGCGATACAAATCGTATGCTTCTTCGTCAGCAACTACTTCGGTTTCTGTTCCCACTGGGTTGTCGTTGTCAGTCCCACCAGAAATGCAAGAAACCATCTCTTTTCTGGAAAGAGCACACTGTTATAATTCTCCCTTGATTCGCTTTTGGAGCTTCTGTGTTTCGATAACATCAACGGAACCTATATAGCATAGCCTGGTTGATCTCTGATCGACAAGGAATAGTCGGCCTTTGACTGGGACTTTATTCCTCGAAGCGGGCAAATGCATTTACTGATATCTGAACACTTGCAAAAAGCTATATCCAAAAACGTTTGTACTTGCTTCCTGCCTGAACTTTTCAAACCTGTTTTTCACTGTTTGAATTTTAGTGACCCGTCTACTGGAATTTTTCATGTCAATATACTTCTTGTGATATGAGAGCAACGTAGTACTATACACTGCAGAGAAATTGTCGGAATAGACGCTTTTTGATAAAACTTTTCAATTTTCCCAGCCACAGCGTCTGCAATACTTAAGAAACTAGGTTCTTGTTTGCTGCCGATCTCCAAAATAATCTTACGCCTCTCGTTCAAACAACACTTTATGACATCTTCATTTGTCGGAAATTAACTTTCACACACAGTTTTTGGGGGTCCAAAAATCTCAATTTTCTTTTTGATAGCTCTGAGCTTACACATAAAACAAGGCTTCCGGCAATAAAGGGAAAAAGAGAATGGGAATAGTATTACTTTACAGACAGGCGACGAATCAACTTGAGTTTGAAGGGTTTTCGGGATGCAAGTAGGGGTTGGATAGTCCTAGTAAAGGCTGGCGAATTCGTTTTGAGGAGAGGGGGCGGGAAAAGCACGGGTAGACGGTAGGATGGCTAGATTGCTTGGGAACGTAAAGGGGCGGAGGAAAAGAACTAAAGTTAATCAGCTAGTAATTAACTAGTAACTACTACAATAATAATAATTAAATTCAATAAATTAAATATTAACAGCCTGCCGAACAGTCAGAAAATTTTTAAACCTGGCACCAGAATGAAACATACAAAAATATTTTCACACTGAAGGTAGACTTGAGAACTTGGCACCGCCCGTCTTAAGCCTAATCCGCCAAGTGCGAGAACACACAATAATAATAATAATATATTAAATAAATAATAACAAGCGCAAAATGCAGTGCAATAATATGTTATATATTAAGTAATCATTGCACTGCATTTCGCGATTTTATGTAAAATTTCGAAATATCAAGGCTTTGGTCAGAGCCGAATAAATGTACGGATTGGAATTATACTACATACACTTGTTGTTCATAGTTATTAATGTCTTTTCCGTACTAGGGCTTTCCGATCTGAACAATTCGGGTATTTTCTATGAATATTCGAAAATTTCATGTTTTTAGTGAAATTTCAAAATTTTGACCCTCTGGCCAGAGATATCAACCGATTCGAAAAATATTTCACACAATTCTTAGTGGTGGTCACTTACAACTTTTCCGCACTAGGGGTTTTCGATAACAGTAATTTTGTTTTTTTCGACCCACCCTAGTATCTATCCTGGAAGTCTAAAAGGGTAAAGCCCATAGGCTGCTTCTCATGTTTCGTAAATACATATAAACTCAAAATACTATTTGTGTTTTCGTTTTTTCTAGCCAAGGCTACGTTTTTTCTTAACCTCTTAGCTGATTATGCCAATGCATAGAATACATTTGTTTAAAACGTTGTAAATATTTTTTAAAACATGGTCTTCGCCTTTTGCTTTTACAACGGGAGTCTTCCTTTGGCGAATTCGTTGGCTGCTGCTGGCTGGGTTGGCAAAGTTTTCTTCAATTCCTCTGAGAAACCCGATTGGATGACCGCTTTATGTTTAGCTGATTGCTTGCAGGAAGCGCTAGCGAAACGTGTGGACCCGCGTCATTATGCGAGACGTTCGCATTTCGAAAACACCTTGAACTACCTGCATGAGTAAATTATTCGCTATCACCTGCAATGTTTACGAAAGGGAAGCAACGAACTTTGATCTGACGATTTATAAGGTGTGTGCGTTGATTGATTAAAACTCAGTATGCACGTGGTTCGTCAAAGCCTGACGATTAGATAAAGCAATATATTATGAATGAAAAAATTGTCGCTAAATAATTTAACTGGATGGATAGGTATTTTGAAAAATTTCGTTAAAAAACTGCAGTGGTTTCAAGTGCATGTCGTCTCATTTGTACACTGGTACACTATCAAATATTACAAATTATTCATAAATGTTTCAATGTTCGTTTACAGATATTAATAGAGGACATCTCATTTTCAGTTTTATATAAAAATTTACTAAACGTGTGGTCATTCAAGTTTAAAAACACCAGTGTTTTGGAGGAGCCAATGTGACTCTAAATGAGTGGATGAGAAGTGTATGCGTACTGTATGCCACTGAATTGCATACCAGTGTGAAGAAAGCGGTGAAGAGAAGAAACAACAGAAAGGAAACAGATATTTGCAAGAAAACTATCAATTTAGCCATTTTTACCTAGAGAATTATATCAAAACCGATCTCATTTTGTTCCGTTCGACGAAATAGAGTTATGACCTCATATATCCTGCATGCTTAGCACACCAACTACAACACGTCCATCAAAAAACGTAAACAATGAAAACCAGGTGAGATTTCTTAACTTACTTTACTGGGCAGAGAAATGGGGACTTTAAACCCAATTTTTTAGCCAATATTAACCGAGGATATTTATGTTACTGGGTTGCAAATGTTGTGAATGGCTAGGTTTCTTGGGCGCCATGTTCAGGTCTACGTATTTATAATTACTCTCTCCGGCTGCTCTCTACTCGTTAAACCCCTTTTATCATTTTTCTTTTATCTCTTTTGTATTTCTTCTATTCTTTTCTCCTCGTTGGCAGCACTCAGCAGAGGCGGGTTATTTTTCACTGGCGTTGTTGTTTTGTTCCAGCAAGAGTCCCCTTTGCTTAAAGCTCATATTCATTTGGTCTGTTTTATGAGACGTTGTGCGAGAAAATTGCAACCCACGGCACGTAAAGTCTATACAGCGATGTTGTGATAATTTTGCACATAAAGTTTCTGGTGTAGATTCATATTCGAAAGTAAGGCTTTTATTTATTCTCCTTGTGATAAAAATAGCAAACAACGGTAAAGTAAAAAGAAAATTAGATATAAAATGCGTAAAATTTAACTTGTATGATCGTCTTAGTAACCCTTTTGTTCAAAGTAATGTTTGTTTTAATACGTGGTACAGGTATGTAGCCAAGCCGGGGCCAGCAGGGGCGCGGCCCCAGTTGCCCCATAGAACTATATATATACAGTGAAAATCGTTTATAACGACCAACTGTATATAATGACGGAATTTTTACAAGAAGTTTGGTTTGCTATTCTACTCTATATTAAATATATCGGTTATAACGACATCGTATATAACGACGAAACCTGCTATAACGACGGCGATTTTGTAGTCTACGTAGATTCTAAGTAGGGAAATTCGTATCGGATATAACGACGCGACTTGACAGTCATAAAGCAGAACCACGTGGGTTAGTTATTAAAATTTAAAGTTAGTTATCAAAATTTAAGCGTTATTCTAATCTTGTTTATTTACAAATGTCCGAGAAATTTTTATTACTGCTAAACCTAAATATTAAAGATAGTGAACTTAAAAAGTGATTTATTAATTGAATATCACGAGGGTCATATTCTTAAGGGGCCCATTCTATTTTTTCAGCGTAGAGCCCATAAAACTCTTAAACCGGCACTGTTCTGAAGTCATTAGTATAATACAATAAATATTATTCATTAGATTTGTTTTCTACATTATATACTTTTAGTATTTTCTACAATTTTTTCAATTTAAAAAACTAAGAAAGTACTATGTACTTAGTTTGGCTATAACATAATATAAACTGAAATTAAATTCATTATAATTATGTTTTTATTTAATTTTGAAACCAAAAAGTTTAATACTTTCTACTATCAAAATAATTTATAAAACTCTAGAGGGCATTGCTATAGGCTACTATGATTTTAAAAAGATATCGTTTATAACGACTATCGGTTATAACGACCGAATTTTCGCGGTCCCTTGAAGGTCGTTATAACCGATTTTCACTGTATATATATATGTATAACACAACAATAATACAACGTTAAAACATTAAAATTAATAATGTATAAAATTGTTTTTATATAATTCTTCCTCTCCCACCAAATTCTTGATATATGCTAATACACTCTATAACAAAAAAATCGACGCACCAAGAAAGAGTTGTCCGATTGTAATGAAATTTCGTATGCAAAGACATTTTGACCGAACATGCAAATGATTAAAATTTGGTGTCCAATGAATGAATAGCGGGAACTCCAGCGCATCGGAACTGCGCATTCAGCAGGTGTATATAAGGAGCGATTCTCAATATGTGGTCAAAATTTCTGTTGCATTTTGACTGCGGATATCTTACGTCGACTGTAACAATGCCTCGCCGAAAGATTCGTGCTCATTACGAGCATATGTCAGAGTTTGAAAGAGGTCGTGCTATCGGATTGAAAGAGGCTGGTTGGACGAATCGAAGAATCGCTGGACATGTGGGTCGAAGCGATGCGGCGATTGGACGGTGCTGGCAAGAGTGGGTCAACAACGGCAGATGTCAGCGTCGGGACGGCAGCGGTCGACCTAGGGCCACAACAGAACGGGAAGACAGAGCGATTGTCAGAGCAGATGTCACAGCACCGGATTCGTCGTTATCAACTATCCAACGTGTGGCCCGCACACATGTGTCCAACATGACCCTCTGCAGACGACTGAGAGAGCGGAATTTACGCTCGCGCCGACCGTTACGCCGCTTACCTCTCACGCCTTTACACCGTCAAGTCCGATTACAGTGGTGCCGGGCTCGATCAACTTGGAACTGCGCTGACTGGGGACGTATAGTCTTTAGTGACGAGTCCCGTTTCCAACTGTGTCCTGACGACAACCGCAGACGTGTCTGGAGACGTCCAGGGCAGCGTGGGGATCCTGCCCTTACTATCGCACGCCACACATGCCCACAACAGGGCGTTATGGTCTGGGGTGCCATCTCCTTTGATAGCCGGACCCCTTTGGTGGTCATTTCTGGCACACTTACAGCACAGCGGTACGTAGACGACATTCTACGACCGGTTGTGTTACCGTTCCTTTTGCGACACCCTGGACTTACGTTTCAACAAGACAATGCCCGGCCGCACACGGCACGTGTTGCTATGAATTGTCTTCAAGCTTGCCCAACACTTCCTTGGCAAGCTAGGTCTCCTGATCTCTCTCCCATAGAGCACATTTGGGACGCTATGGGAAGGCGATTGCAACCATCCCGGAATGTTGACGATTTAGCCCGACAGTTGGAGACAATTTGGCAAGAAATTCCGCAGGACACCATCCGGGATCTTTATCAGTCTATGCCACGCCGGGTGACAGCTTGCATCCAGGCCAGAGGTGGACCAACGCCTTATTGACTTCCTCCCTTTGTAACGGTCAAACTCTGCAATAAATCATTCAATTGTTCTGAAATTTTAATCGTTTCTTTTTCTATGTATGTTCTTCACATCCACCAATTTTTATCGCAATCGGACAACTCCTTCTTGGTGCGTCGATTTTTTTTTGTTATAGAGTGTATTAACAGTATTTGTGCAATAAACTAAAAAATAACTGCAATAAACTAAAAAACAACTGCAATAAACTAAAAAATAACTACAATAAACTAAAAAAAAGAAAAAACAAACATCAAAGGAGCGTTAAATTAATTTGGGTTTATAGTGACAAAATGTCTAAATTCTGTACCACTTCTTACAATTATTTTATACTCGTGAGGTCCCAGGTGTTCTGTGCCCAATATGCTCTTTGCCTTGCCCCAGTTTCCCCTTCATCCTGGCTACAGACCTGACGTGGTAGTACAGAATTCCGCCTTGTACCAATAATAAAGCGTTCAATCCGTTAACTGCGATACCGAATATCCTGTCATGCCAGTTGTAAAACGGTTGAATATTTAAAAAACAATTCATACTTTGAATAACTTTTACTAATAAATTTGCTTTTAAAATGCTTAAGTTGCAGTAGAGTCTCGATAATCCGAACTAAATGGGATCGAAACCAGTTTGAATTAACATATTTTGGAATTAACCGAAAGCTTTACTGTAGAATTTACTGTAAGCGATAACTGTTTGATATTTGTGTGTTTTGGTGTGTTCGCGTAAGAGACGACGGAAATTTTCCCCTTACTTTATGGGAACTCTAGTTGGCAACGTACACTATCGCACTGTTTATGTCTTGTCAGTCGGCTGCTGTTGAAAAAAAATTAAGTCGACTGAAAAAACAGTTCGGATTAAATGGATTAGCATGGTTTGGATCAACGGGACTCTACTGTATTTGAATTATATCGTTTAAAACGTTGTAGGTAATCCTTTAAAGCGTGGGTGATAATTTCATAAAGCTTTTAAATCCATTTCTGATGTTTCATGTTATTTAGATTTAGATTAAAATCTTTTTGACTTATTGCCCATACACTCTAGCTGGAGCCGAACCAAGCGACCTTTACTTCTTACTATGACCGTTCGAAAGAACCTTTTTGCTTCGAAAAGATTCTTTCTTGACTTAAAAAAGTGTCAAAACGTAATTTCGATGACTAATTTGACTACAACCTCCTTCTGTAATTAGGGTGTTCCTCTTTTTATTAAATGTGCATTTTTTTACTGTATTCTAGCAGAAAAAATTGCGCCATTTACCTAAGCGCTATTGAATATCTGGATGAGGCACAATTCCTTATGTCTGCCAATGAAATGGGCAGGCAACATTGAAGAACGTCAGCTGTCCTAATATAAAAGCAGTATCAAAAGATTATTACCCCAAATTGCCCAAAACATATGTATATATGCATGGAAAGAGGTTGCAAAATCGTATATAATTTGTAAAAAAAAATTGTTCGCAGTTTGTACATGGTTTCAGAAGTTTAGCAACCCCGTTTCATAATAAAATGGAAAACGTAACTACCGTTACGTACGTTCCATGACGTTCGCTCATCTCACCTGCAATATCTAATGGCCTGCTGTTGCACAATGATAATGTTATGGGGGAAAAGAATTGATTAGATTTCTTTTTTATATTGTTATATTATTTATGGTTTAAAATAATTTTTTTAACATTAATATAATATATGATTTAAAGTGAAATAGAATAATTAATGAAAATTAAATGAAGTATATTATAATTATAATTAATGAAATGTAAATGATTTATTATAGGTATTTTATAATTAGTTTGGTTAAATTTTTAGTTAGTTTACTTATTGATTTAATTTTTACTATTTGAGAACATTAAAACACAATTTCCATAACATTAAATATTAAATTTGTTTATCCAGAATAAATTTGTAAATTGGCCGTTGATAGTGGTTAGTAAACATTGGTTGACTTCTGCCTAAAATTTCAAATGCAAGACCGTAAAAATTAAGTGGATAACTAGGGTTATTTTTCTAAACGCGTTGTGTGTTAAACATAAACAAAATAAAAAAACACCAGGTTCTTTAAAACAGACATGAAACAATTATTCAATAATTACTGCCTTTTATTTTATATTATAAACACGATAATATATTTTCCAATTCCTTTAGAATATAACAGTGCGAAAACATCGATCGAGTAAGGAGTCAAGTTCCGGAATACGAAACAGTAGAGAAAAATGGAAGCGTTCGGTATTAGTGGGAATAAAACCCGTTTTTTTAATGGCTGAACAAACGTATTACCTTTACGTCCACCGTAAACTCCTCCACTTTTAAAAACAAATTTAGGAAGATTCTCTGTTTTAATTACTATACTTCTGATATTCTTGACGGGAGTGCAAAAGGTGTCTCTGCATCTGGGCGGCCGTAGGCCGTTTATTATATTATTATTATTATATTGCCTTTGGTCTTTGGATCAAAAACAATATATAGTAACGTAACAAAGGTAATATAAAGCAAAAGTAACGACTGCACACAAAATCTTTTAATTAAATTACTAAGCACGTCGATACTGTTTACGCACCTTGGCGGCCAACAACCCAGGAACAATCCTGACTATAATACTCTAAAAGTTCAGAAACACGATCAAAATATTAACGCGGAAGGTTATTTTATGAATAAAAGGCGAATACGAGGAAGTGAATGAAGTGAAAAAGGGACTATCTTCCTTCGAAACCACTGTGTGGCTATCGTAAAAAATAAAAAAACTTTTTGATTTACTTGCAGATGTATGTTAATTTCTAGGCAGATAAAGAGAGTTTCTGGCACGCTTTCATTTTAACTTTGAGTTGCAGTTTTTATTTTGACAGTTTATAGCGTGCTTGCGTGTACCGTCATAAAACACTATTTTCATATAGCCTATATATATATATGCATTGGACGTACGCTATTATATGTAAATATACCTCGGTTATGTTTTAAACTTCTGTTCATTTTAAAGTTAATGAAATGTACCTGAGATAGAGAGAATAACGCACTTTTTTTTTCATACTACATGTGACCGGTGTTATAGTTTGAAAATACAAACGTGAATTTCTAAGCCAAAGAAATCACCAACTACTGTACGATTATTTTTTAATCCTTAGTTTTTAGAATGTATTTTAATAATTCTATGAATATTAGAATGATGGTATAATCTTCTTTAATAGATCTTGTGAAATGTAGGTTGTGCTCGACCAGAATCAAATTCTTTTAAATTGAATAGAAAACCGATATTTCTACAGTAGTTGGTTGTAGTTTTATGGCGCAAGGACAGCAATGGTCATTCTGCGCCAATCAAGGTGAGATCGTGCAAACGATATAAAATAATAAATTAAAACCAAAAAGATAAAAATATTTTGGATGTAATGTATTAAGTTTAACAATTGAAACTATATAAAACATCAGATGAGATGAGAGAAGCCAATATTAGATAAAAAGTTAAAAATTAGTTCATGATTAAAAGAATCAGATAAAATGTCACAAAGGGTAAAATTATTTTGGTTAAAAGCTAATGAACGTTGATGGTTAAAATCATGGCAAATACATAAAATATGTGAAACATTTAATGCTTCACCACATGTGGCACACATCGGGGCGCCTTCTCCCTTTAAAAGATGATGAGAGAAGCCTGTGTGCCCGATGCGAAGTCTAGCCAGAGTGACCTCTTTACGACAGTCACTTCTATAGCTAGACTGCCACACCTCAAGACGAGGTTTAATGAGGTGAAGCTTATTAAAAAATTGCTTGTCCCATTCCAACTGCCATTTTTTGTACAGATGGGATAAGACATGAGTGTTAAAATCTCCAAATGGAATGGAAATACACTCAGGTTTTGCAGTTGCTGTTTTCACAGCAATGACAGCCTGTTCATTGCCGGTGATACCCACGTGTCCTGGAATCCAACAGAATTTCGCAATATACTGTGCGTTTTTTATATCCACGAGATGTTTGTAAACTCTGTGGATTCCAGTGTGATGCGAGACGTTGAATGAAGTCAGGCTTTGCAGAACGCTGAGTGAATCTGTACAGATAACAGTTGGAGATACGGCATTATTCAAGATGTATTGTAAAGCTAACACAGTAGCATGAATTTTTGCTTTGAAAACTGAGCAGAATATCGGCAGTTGTTGACTCTGTATGACATCTCTACAGACAAATGCCGCACCAACATAGTTATCCGCTTTTGATCCGTCTGTGAAAATGAAGGGTCAGCCTACATACATACTAGACAGATCAGCGAATGCTTGCCAGCAGGCGATGTCTGCGGTATTGTCTTTTGGATAGATTCAAACAGATGTCTGTGTCAATATCAAACCATGGAGGAATGATGTTTGGCACAGATTCCGCAATCATGGTTTTTGAAATGCCCAATTCACTTGCTGCATGTTCTATCCTCATGCCAAAGGTTGGGATACATGAGCGACGAGCATTAAAAAGTGAAATGAAACGAGGTTGATGAAGTGATGATGATGCAGGATGATCTTCAGTGATAAAATTTTAAGGTAATAGTTGAGAGATAAACTCTGGCGACGTAAACTTAATGGAGGTTCTACGGCTTCAACATATAAACTAGTGACTGGGGAAGTCCGAAAGGCTCCAGTGCACAGTCGTAGATCCTAACGATGTATGGGGTCAAGTTGTTTGAATAATGATTGGCATGCTGTGCCGTAAATCGGACAGCCATAATCTAATTTAGAAAGGATTAATGACTTATGGAGTCTCAGCAATGAACATCGGTCTTCCCCCAGGATGTGTGAGACAAAACCTTGATGATATTCAGGGCTTTAAAACATTTGTCTTGCAGATATCTGATGTGAAAATGAAATGTTAGTGAGCGGTCAAAAATAATTCCAAGGAATTTTGTTTCATGGACCACTCTGGTAACATCATTTCCCATTTGGAGCTGCGGATCTAAATGTAATCCACGTTTACGACAAAAATGTACGCAAACGGTTTTTTGAGCTGAGAAATTAAATCCGTTATTAACTGTCCATTTCATTATTTTGTTTAGTGCCAACTGAAGTTGTCTCTCAACGAGGCTTATATTACCTGTTCTGCAAGAAATTTGCAGGTCATCGACATAAAAGGAACTTTTTACAGTAGTGGGGAGATCTTTAACCACACCACTGAGCCTCAATATAAAGAGAACAGGACTTAAAACATAGCCCTGAGGAACATCTTAATGCAGCCATAGCGTAGAGTACCAGGCGCGGTTTTGGAAACCCTGTTGGCCCGGTGGGTTTTGCCGCAGCTGCACATGCTCTGGGTGCCACATGAAAATCATGAGGATGCCATATTTCCAAGTTCGATCGTATGCCTTTTCTATGTCGAAAAATATAAAAACAAGGTGTTCCTTTTTAACAAAAGCCTCCCTTATAGAGGTTTCTAAGATTAAACGATTATCTAATGTTGATCTCATCCGGCGGAAACCACTTTGGCACGATGGTAAATGGTTTCCATTTTCCAGGTTGTACATCAACCTATTGCAGACCATCCTTTCTAATAGTTTGCAAAAGCAACTAGTTAAGGCAATAGGTCGGTAATTTGAAGGATCTTTTAGATCTTTGCCAGGTTTGGAAAAAGGTATACTAATGGCTTTGCACCATGCCTCTGGGGAAAGACTGTTCTGTCCAAATCCGATTGAATAGAACTAGAACATTTTCAAGCGATTTGACAAACAAGTTCCTGATCATTGCATAATGTATTTGATCAGGTCCAGGGACAGTATTTTTGGACCGATGTAATGCGCATTTTAATTCAACAAAAGTAAATGGAATATTGTAGGGAGATGTTATGTTTTTCCGGAAATTAAAAATGTGTTTTTCTTGATGTCTTTTTATAGTCTGGAATGAGGGAATGTAGTAGACACTGCTTGAGACGTTAGAAAAAGCAGCAGCCAATGTATTGGCCATTCCCTGGACATCACTAATTTTGATCCCATTACTCTCTAAGATTGGAGAGTGGATGTGAGGTGTAATTGCCATTTGTGTTTTTAATTTTATCCTAATTTCCTTTGAATTTGTTGCAAATGTTATGCCAGAAATATACCTTTTCCAAGAACCCTTTTTTGATTTTTGTCGGATGGATCTCGCCTTGGCTCTGGCTCTTTTGAATGCAATTAGATTTATTAGCGTGGGGTATCGGCGAAAAACACCTCATGCCTTTTTTTTGTTCTTTTTATACAATTTTACAGTCGTGGTTCCACCAAGGTTTTGGCATTTCAGGAAATTGTGCCGAGGTTTTTGGAATTGAATATGTTGCTGCCTGCAGAATTTGCTCTGTGACCATTTTAACTGCTTCGTTAATGTTAGGTGTATTTACCATAGTACTACTGATGTTTGATAGACTACAAAAAAGTTCCTAGTTAGCTTTTTCAATTATCCGTTTTGGGTTCCGTGGTGGCGTACAGGAACCCCTCCTAGTATATTTCAGGACGATGGGGAAAATAATCACTGCCCAGCAGATCTTGCTTGGCTTTCCATCTCCATACCGGGAGGAGCAATGGTGAACAAATTGAAAGGTCTATTGCTGAGAAACTTTGGTTTGCAGAACATATGTGTATGGGTGCTCCAGTAATCATTATTGTAAGTGATTTGTTGTAAACAAAGGTTTCTATTGCACGTCCTCTTTGATTAGTGTTTTCACAGCCCCATAAAGTGCTGTGAAAGTTAAAATCCCCAAGAAGAAGGAATGGGGTTGGTAGTTGACTAACCAAATCAGAAAGGGAGTTCAAATTGATGTTTTAATTTGGTGGAAGGTATACAGAACATACTGTGATTTCAGCTGCTACTGAGAGGCGAATGGCTATTGCTTGTATTGATGTATTAAGAATAATGCTTGTGAAAGGAAACTGGTTATTGTCAACAACCGCAACTCTTCCACAAGCTCTATTATTGCCTATTTGTCTTTTCGAATGACAGCATAATTTTTTATTGAAGCTGTATTGTTATTTTTAAGTAGTCTCCTGAACAGCAAGCAGGCAGGTTGATAAGTATTAATAAGGTGTTTAATATTCTCGATGTTACATCTGAAACTACGACGTTCCACTGTAGGATAGAGCGCAGAGCTATCATGGATAGGTGACGGTTTTCTTATCTCCGGATTTACTCCCCGAATCAGCCTGTTGGCTGAACAGAGAGTATGTGTTTTTTGTGGAAATGGAGGGTATGATTTCATCTTCCATTTCAGAAGAAGAATTCCCACCATCTTCAGGAGATATATCTTCATAATCATTTTTTATTTTTTTTAGTGATTTCTTTTGGGTCTGCTTTTAGAAAATCCTCCCTTTTGAGTTGTATTTTTTTAAAATATTTTTCTTTAATTTGCCCCTTTTTCTTTGTATTGGTATTAATTGGTGGTGGTTTGGTTATTTTATTTTCTGTGGTTGTTGGCCGATCTGAGTTTGGTATTATTATTTGGGTTGAAGAGTCTACTGCTGTTTTGGTGGTGGATTTGGTGACAG
This sequence comes from Dysdera silvatica, assembly GCA_006491805.2. NCBI lineage: Eukaryota > Metazoa > Arthropoda > Arachnida > Araneae > Dysderidae > Dysdera > Dysdera silvatica. The sequence continues at coordinate 39,058 of QLNU02009757.1, forward strand.
CTGAGGTGTATGACTTTCCGAGATTGGTTTATTTGGTATTGATTTCTGGGTTCGGGATATGGAATGTGGTCAATACCTGTCATTTTAATTATTGCTTTTTCTTCCCTCCATTTCGGACAAAACCTTGAATATGCCATGTGATCCCCTTTGCAGTTTATGCAGTTAAGGGTGGTTGATGGATATTTCTCGTCGCCGTGATCAACAATGCCACATTTGGAACATGTGGCTTTACCACGGTATACGATTTTGAGATGTCCATAAAGCTGGGACTGTAAACATCTTGTCGGATTAGGGATGTCTGTTCGAATTTGGCATGAAAGGTAACCGGCTTTAATGATTTTAGGTAATTGAGGCTTGTTGAAAGTTAGAATAATATGTTTAGTTTTAATGATTTGACCTTCTCTTCGGATGTTTATTCTTTTGGCAGCTATTACACCTTGTTCGGAAAGATCTGAAACTATTTCTTCTTCTTCTTCGTCATTCAAATCTATTTCGGATATTGCACCTTTGCAGCTGTTTAATGTGGAATGTGGTGAAACTTTGATTTTTATGTTAAGCATTTGTTGGCATTTCAGGAGGGGAGCAGATTGTTGAGGGCTATTTACTTCAATTAAAAGGTCACCAGATTGTACTTTTTTTGTGTTTTTTACATCTCCGTAAATTCCTTTTACTGCTTTTAAAATGGCAAATGGCTATTGTTTTTTTAAGTCTGGGTTGTCAAAAGAAATAATGATAAACGTTGAGAGGATTTTATTGTTCTTTTGTTAGTTTTCATCTTCATTTTTCAATGTTTTAGAAGAAGGTCCGTCATTCGATGATTTTTTGTTTTTAATCGAATTCCTGCGAGTTGTGATAACTGGAGGAAAGTATACGGTCGCCGGTTGTGTTACCTCCATCGCAGCCGGAAGGCTAATTACAACAGGGTTTCTTCGCCTGTACCCCTTAAGGTAGTCGTTCGCGGCACTATAACCCAAGTGCCATTCAGCCCTCGGCACGACCTCACCTTGGCTTAGGTTGGGTTGTAGACATTCAGCACCCAACGATACTTATCTGTAGTAAACAACAGTATCTCTGGGTGACCCCCTCCCTCACCACGTGCAGGAACCAACATCGAGGGGTATTTCTACAGTAATGTAGAAGTATAGGATAAATACTGTAGTAATAATAACCTTAAGTCAAATGCAAACGTCATTGCAATTGACATCCAATAAAATATTTCCAGGATGATAACTGGAAATTCTAGGTTTTTATGGAAGCAGTTGGTTGCATTCGCTGTTCTGCTTTGTATAGTCCGTTCGCGAAAAATTGGCGGCCAGATACCGTTACAATTAAAGGGAGCTGACATCACGGACAGGTTGTTTTATTGCAGTAGAGGTTAAAGAGTCTTTCATAACTCGTTTTTCGCTCGCGAAAAACGAGTTATGAAAGACGCTCTACCTTCTACTGCAGCGTTTCTCAGAGTGTGGTCCGTGGCGACACACCAAGTGGTCCGCAGGGTCACCACCAAATTTCAGAAAAAAGTAAACTAGAAATTGCCGGCATATCTGAATTTATGTTCTAGTGAGATTTAAAGAATTTTTCATAAATATTACTTGTTATAAACGTTACTTTACGGCATTTTGTGAAAGATTTGAATCCTCTGAATACACCCGTGCTGTCTACATTGCTTATTATTATTTTATTAAATTAAAAATGTCATTTTCATTGTAAATTTGACAAAATAAGATCGTAACTTATACTCTCCTTATCAAATAGCATTACTCTAAAAATTATTTTGTTTCAGGTGGGTTTGGCAACCAACCCATGTTTTAAGAACATGGTCGGATATTTTAGAGATTTTCTGCCAAAAGCTGGTGCTTTTTTAAAGTAAAAAAACCAAAAAGCTTAAAATTTACCGAAAAAGAAGTTAAAATTATCTATAATTTATATTTCAAGGGATGAATAAATCTCTTCTGCCGAAGCTCTTATATATGTATATAAGCTTACAAATAAGTCACATAAATCGAAGGTTACTTTGGATATATATTTCCTTGGGAGAGGCGGAGTGGGGCGGGTCAGTATGATGATGGCTAAGTAGGGTTTAATATTATCAGCTATAGTTGGCAAACTTAATTTCAGGCAATATATTTTTTAATGGTGGGGAGAGAATTCCTCCCCCGATGGTCCGCGATGAATGAAGGAAATCTTAAAGTGGTCCGTGAGTGACCAAAGTTTGAGAAACACTGCTCTACTGCAATGAAATAACCCGTCTGTGACGTCAGCCCCTTTAAATTCTAACGGGACCTGGCCGCCAATTTTCCGCGAACGGACGATACACGTACACACAATTATTGCTTACCTCATCTAAATTTGAGGTCTTGTTTATGCAAAATGCCGAAAGCTAAGGAGCTTAGCAACAAACAACGGTTGGAAACTCATTTTTTATACCAGCAAGGCAATAGCCAATGCGAAATTACTAGAAAAGTGAACTGCTCGAGGTTGCGCGGTGCAATACATTATCAAACGTCTTAAGAATACTGGTACCCATTTAAATCGTCGAAGAAGTTGGAGAAAAAAGATCACTACATCCAGGGATGACCGACTTTTGAAACTAATATCATTGAAAAATCGTAGAAAATCTTCATTTCAATTAGCTGCTGAATTGTCAAAGGCATCAAAAAATCTCTGCTCCAGCCGCTAGAAGACGGCTTGTAGAAGCTGGATTGAGAGGCTGCAAACAAGGAAGAAGCCACATATTTCCGAAATGAATAAAAAGAAACCGTTGGAATGGGCTCTTAAACATCGTCATTTTACTTAAGAAGATTGGGCTAAAGTTCTGTTGTCTGATAAATCAAACATTCCGGTTATGTTTCATTTTACTTGCTTTTATTCGAAATTAGCTTAAAATTGTCAAGCAACTTTTTTCTTGTAAAGCTCTTTAGGATGTTAGTGAAATAATTTCAATACCATAGGTATTTGGAACACCTAGTGTGTCTTACGTGAGGAGACGTGCAGGTGAGGAATATAAGAAAGAGTTCATAGTGCCCACTGTGAAACATAGTGATGGTACCGTAATGATTTGGGGATGCATGGCAGGCGACGGTGTGGGCGAAATATACATCGGTGAGGGACGAATGGACTTTTTGAAATACGTAAATGTACTAGAAACAACACTGCAAGAACCTTTTTCACGAATTTTCGGCGATACAAACGTGGATCGGGTCAGACTCCAACATTACAATGTAACTTGTCATATAGTCCGTTCGCGCAGACTTGACGTCCGATACCGTTAGCAGACGGGTTATTCCATTGCAGTTTAGGGAAGGGCGTCTTGGAGGAACTGGTTTTTCCCGCGCGAAAAACCAGTTTCGGCAAGACGCCCTTCCCGAAACTGCAATCGACTAACCCGTCTGCTAACGGTATCGGACATCAAGTTTGCGCGAACGCACTAGACATTAGCTGTGACTATGAAGTGGTTCAGTGAAAATGGTGTACGTCTTTTGCATTCTCTTCTACACTCTCCAGACCTCAACCTCATTGAACACCTTTGGGCTTTTCTCAAGTGCAAGATTAGGAAGCGTTCCATTACTTCAAAAACAACCATAAAATTTATATTGCAAGAAGAATGAAAGAAGATAGCCAGAGAGGAATGCAGTAGGTTAGTGCACTCTATGCCTAAAAGAATGAATGACGTTATAAAGGCGAAAGGAGGTCCAACCAAATATTGATAAGTTTCAACAAAAATGATTAATTTGATTCTTTGCATTTTTATTTTACCTCAACATACTAGTAGCATAAAATAAACGGATTTCAGTAGGGTACCTAAAACTTAAGGCTGTGTATATATAGTACCACAGAAATACTGTAGTAAAGTACATGGTTTAATGTTCGGTTTATAGTGGTCTTTGCCAAGGAATGGCTGTTCTGGTTTTATTGTGATAGATTAGAATGTAGTAAAGGTTGTGTGACAGTGAAAATGTATAGATTTTAATTAAAATTTGTACAAAACCCACTAACCCCTTCCTTTTCGCTCCCGTCAAAATGATGGGGTGAGGTTTCGCTCTCTTTTTCTCATGCCCGTGATATTTCAGGAGTGTTCAAAAATAATTAATACAATACAATAATTATAATAACCCTGATCGTTGGTTTTTCTGAAAAATTAAACTTTCTTGATTTCAAGCTAAAAAGAATTCCAAAAATTAAAAATGAATACATATATTTTTCGTACACTTACTTTTATACAATTTCTTTGAATAAAAATATTAGGTGCATTTTTATATCCTTTTCTGAAAATTATGCGATCGTTAAGGGGTTAATTTGTCACCATTATCAAAATCATGTTGGTAAGTCGAAATTTTCAAGGTATGCCGATGTGTGTGGTTTCCTTTTGAGTGTCCCAAAAGACCCTAAATGTCGCTATAATCAGACAGAAAAGTAGTCTTTTTGAATCACATGACGGTTCTGGGTCGTCACTGTGCATTTTGGCATGAAAAATGTATGACGAGTCAGAGCCGTCATATGAGGAAAAAGGGTTAAAAGAACTTTGGTGGACGAATATTCAGTTAAAAAATTGAAAGCGATGTTTTTGAGGTTTGTTTTTTTAGTGAATATAATTTAAAAGTGACCCTTCCACACATGGCTTAAGCTGGGGCTGAATTTATGGTCGTTTACAATATTATATGAATTTGCGTTGATATGGAGATCCCTATATATGTGGAGTAAGTAACTTTCCATATTATAATCGGTGATATATTTCTTCAGTTGTAGTTGGTCACACACATGGGCACGCACGCACGCACACGCACTTTTATCTTTACTTCGTTGTATTATTTTTTTATTGTTCTCTTCTTTTGTGTAGTATCGATATCACTTTATATGCCTGATATATAATTAATATATAGTAAGAATTTATGTATCTTGATACAATATATTCCTTTTTTGAAATCCATAGTTTTCAAAATTAACTTTTTTTTTTTAACTGCTTCAAATTAATTCCCCGATTTTTTGTTCAATCTTGCGAAAATAGTTAAGTTTGACATTCATTAGAAAAATACTTGGAAACACTACTTTGCCTTAATGTTCTCACCTGGTAATGGACGTTTGCGTGCATGATAAATAAAATCTACACAAATCTAAATATACGAATAGCATACATCATTGTAAATGTGAAAGGCTATTATCATGCAAATGCAATAAGAAAAACGTTTTCTAGAATTTTGATATTTGGGCTTTCTTAATTTACTACGGAGTAGTTCACCTTTCATCAGAAAACGAGATGAATCACAAATCGCCAAGCATGTAATTCGCCTTTCTTTGTGCAGTTGTCGAATACCAAATTATAGTTTATTAAAAAAAAATTTATACTTACTCACACAATCTTCTCTGTTTTGCATCGAAATGCATTACTATTATTTTTTTTAATAAATTATTAGTTAATCTCATTATCTGATAACGATTTGCTAGTATAATTACTTTCTTCGGTAATGTTCTTTTTGGATAATATTAATGAATTCTATGTAGTCTGGGTTTATTTATTTTAACAGTAATGAATATAATGAAATCTGCCTTTTAACGATATTCTAAGAACCTGGTTAAGATATCGTCATAGACAGTTTATCGTTTTAGTCACGTTGAACCTAATACACTTGATATCTATCAGGACTAGAGATGTAGGTGGAAAAATTTCCCGAAAATTTTCCACCCTCAACATTTTCCGGTCTTGAAATTTTAAAAATTAATTTTTCTTTTTAAAAAATGTCATAACTTCTCCCTTTCTCTCTCTCTCCGTGTACGCATATAATTTTAAAAAGTTTAAACATTAAAAAAAGTATTAGATTCATGTTAAAAATATTGTCATCGGTCATTCATAATATAATCATAATTTCTCTTGCTCCTGATAACATAAAACGGAATCCAAAGAACATTAGGCTTTTCCCATTCTATTAAAATATATCTTACATTTTCACTAAATCTTTTAAAATATATCTTACATTTTCATTAAATTATTTTAAATTTCATCAAATATTTAAAGTTACCAAACATTTTCAGCCGAAGGCCCACTTACTTTTTGAGATATTAAGCAGTGGCTCACACCCTCTTACTACTTTGAAATAACGCTTTCAGATAGGTGTATGAATCTTAAAAAAAGCCAATTTTACGAGCAAAAATATGTACACAATATTACCAAATAGACTACATATAAATAAACTTAAAATATGAAAGGAATGAAGTGAAGAAAAAAAAAAACTGATTCATTATATCACATTATGATTTATTTTTTCACTAATAATTTTAGGAATTTATACTTTTTAGTTTTGAATTTTATTTATGTATTTAGTACAATATGATATTTTCGTATTCGTTAAACTAACATTTTTAAAAGAGTCAAATAAAGTTATCTGTCCCATCATCATATCAACTATCAAACTCTGACTCTTTGACCGAACTATTATGTAGTAGTAGGTTAAAGTAACAGTTACTATGAAGTAAAAAGTAACAATAACGAGTTTAATCAATATTATTATTCCAAAATTTTCTGTGGACCGGTGGTATTCCTTTCTGAAGGGGTAAATATGGGGCCAGGAATCACAGTTTGTGTATTGGTATAGCATATAAAACAGATGCTATTTGATAAATAAAATATTACACTTACACTCAGGGACCGACTATGATTATTGGGGGCTCCGCTCCAACTTGCATTTGGGACTCCCTAACGCTAAAATTGAATATAAATCTGAAAAATGTGCACACCCGTATTCCCATTTAAAAAAACATGTAGATAAGAATATGCTTTTCGATCCCACTGTCACTCTATCATCGTAGTTGTCATTGGATACCAGCTACGATTTCTCTCTGAATTCGTTTCGAATTGTAAATCTGAAGGCGGAAAAAATAACTATTTTTTTTTTATCAATTTCGTAATTTTTACATTAAATAAAATTATTAAATAAATATTTGGGGGCCACCTCCTTTCCCTTGCCATAATCTGGCCCTGACACTAGATATTTGGCAATTGAAGTGGTGGAAAATTTTCCGGAAATTTCTCCAGAAAATTTTTCCGTTTCAAAATTTTCCGGAAAACCCACATCACTAGTCAGGACTGTGAGAAAATATCATTATCGCAGATTTCACTGTACATGTTTATAAATGAGTTTTAAAAGTATGAACTTGTGAAAGCGTACGATACGTAACCCAGCAAAAACCCTTATTTTTTCGATACTTTTGTACTGTCTATTATATAATTTATGTATTTTCCGAAATATGTGAGAGTTCGTTTGAACTTTCTCAGTTGCAATACTGTGGCGTAGTAGTAACGCGTTTGTTTATACACCGTTAACCCGGATTCGATACCAATGGTGCTGTAGATCTGCCCACCGTCGTCTAGCGTTTTGTTCCTTAAGCAGGGAACAAAGGTTTCAATTCCTTGCAAAACTACAGATCTTGACGCAACATGATTTCAGATGTCCTCGCGTTGTAAAACACCAACTATTTTAGTTATGGTTTTGACCTAACAGGCATTTTTGTTTCCATATGTAAAAACTTACTCAGCGGAAGTAAAATACAAGGTACAAATGGAGAAAAAAAAGAAAGTTAAATTGTATAATTTTACTAATTTAAATGTTTATAAGCATAAATCTCTGTTGCTCATCAACCTCATATTTCAAATTCTCATTTAGCAAAGATTATACATTTCCTACTTTATATTATAAGGTTTTAATTAACGAATTAAGTCGACGCTTCTTTTTAAACAAATAATACATTTGTAAGAATATTTATTAAAAAAATATTTTTTTTTATGTAGAATAATTTCCAATGTATTTTGAAAATTTGTTGTGTAAAAAAAGTATATAGGTTTTCTTTGCAAACCATATCAATTGAATTGTGGGTTTTTCATCAGAAAGAGAAACAAACTGTTTCTGAAACGCGTCACGTCGTTTGTTAGTTTCGATTTGGCGTTGCACAGAATGCTTTTATTTTTCTGCGGTTAAAGATGAGAAGAAATAGGCACGAAATTTTTGTATTCACATTACTGTAACGGAAGTATTTTGATGTCTTTTCAAATGGGAGGTGGCATCTGTCGCAATTGAAGGCGTGAGTAAAAATTGCTATTTAGTCTATATTACAAAATCCCTTTGCGATGTGTCTCTATTCCTTTAAAAAAATATTTCACGCTAACGTTAATTGCACACGTTTGCGAATTTTATTATTGTTTCTTATCTTTTATTTTAAACTACAGGATATATTTTTTATTTTAAACTACAAGATATATAATTTATTTTAAACTACGAGATATATCTTTTATTTTAAACTAAAGGATATATCTTTTAATCTTCGATCCCTGCAGTTGTATGCGATGTTTTCTGTCATCTATTCATATGGAATAAATACAGCTTATCCTTATCTATTTAAATAAATTGGGGGAACTTAATTTGAGTTTTAATGAATGAATGAGTTTACAGAGTTGGATTCGATTGTGTGCAAATATACTGCTGTTGCGAAGGTCACGTTCATCTATAATGACTCTGCTATTAACTGTCGAAACTTGCTTCCTGGTGTTGCAATTTTTGTATTCATTTATATGTATTGAGATAAGAATGAATTCTTTCGGTGGATACGACCTTTCGTTTCAAACTACATTACATCGTTTCATATGTTGATTCACAAAAATAAAAAAAAATGGTCATAGTGTAGGTTGAACTCGAGTCCACAAAGATTGATTAGCCAATACTGCTAAGTAATTGCCATCTACCAAACATAATTCTTTCAGGCTCATATCGTCAAAGTAACAAGGATCTCTTTCGTTAACGAGGGTTACAGGAAGATAAAATTAAAATCATCGTTTCCAACGGATTCCTGATTTTTTTTATGTGACAGGATAATGATGTATTTCTCTATCAAACCATTGTCAATATTTTGACTTAAAAACTGGCTTTTTATTGAGCAACGAGCTTCCTCGAGTCTTACATTATTCATGATGGCGGAATTCATAGAATTCACCAAAATAAGCTGAAATAATATTTTCTAAAAACAGCAAACCGAAATACGCAATTTCCCTAGATCAATTAAGTCTAGTTTATCTGGAAGAGGTGTCCCAGCTTTTGGAAAATCCCACCAAGAAATACTCAACTATATAATAATAGATATCCTTGAGAATATTCAAAACAAATAGAAACTGATCAGCTAGCTTCTTTCTGCTTACACAACGTTCTTGCTACACACATTACTCAGAAATGAAATCGAAGAAATTGGATTTTTGAACGGAAAAGTTCAGAGAGTTATGCCAATTGTGATAAACGGAAATAAATATGAACTTCCCATTGCATCTAGACCTTACTCATATTTCAAGGTTTTGATATTGCATAAACAACATCAGTTACGTCAATTTCTCGACATCCACAATTACTAGAAATGCGTTGTGTGTGCGTGGCTATAATCAGAATGTCGTCTAAATTCCAAGAGATGAAAATTCGAAATATTACGCATTAGAAATGCTGCTGAAGAAGCTATCATTTCTTTTTTAAGATTTTTCCTGATTTATAGAAAATTTGTCTATCAGTGCATTACGGAGGAAAAAATAAAAATGAGCTAATTTAATTTAGGCCAACGGCCGTACTACACTGGAAGTGCTGCTTTCTGTCAAAGCATCACGGTTTAAGCAGCACTGAGCGCAGTCAGAAACTGGGATGTAACCGCATGGAAGTCCTGGTGACTCCGTGTTCTGTTGGTCAAAGCTACTGCAGTGGTATAAAATATTTTTCCATGATATAGGAAATCTAGGATTGATTCCCTATATTTCAAGGTGTTGGACGTTTTTCTACAGACCCGTAGTCGCCAGTTCGATTCACGTGGTGGCAAAGTTGAACCCTTTCGGCTCTAATGGGCATATACGCCCCGGAGATTAGACTTAATTCTCTATTGGGTAACTAAATCCCACTTTTGCATGGGTTTTTATATCATTCTGATAAATTAGTGACTGCGATTCAGAAACAAAAAGCTGGTACAAAATTAGACGGATTTTTTATGGTCAGACGCCATTTCCCACTACAATATGTACATGAATGGAGTTGACCACTATGATCAAATGGTTACTCTTTATGGTCATGACAGAAAATAAGACAAGTGGTGGAAAAAGGTTTTTGGGAAATTAGTTATGATTTCTGTTGTGAACGCATGGATTACGAAATGTGATGTGGAACATAAAATAGTTCCACTATTATCATTCATGGTCCCCTTGGCTGAGCAACTAATAAATGTTATTCGGGAGAAAGCAAACAAAAACAAAACACAAAAAGAACACGAAAGTACGGTCGTCTATCAAAAAAAAAGCAAAAATTTTGTTGAATGTGGGAGACCATTTTCCTGTTCAACAAGCTCAGGGGAAAGGATGTTGCCACTGTTCATCAAGAAAGATAGAAACAAGAATATTTACTATATGTCAAATGTGTTTAGGTTGCACTTTGTAAAGACTGTTTTGCACCATATCATACTTAATTTGTACTGTAAGAATAAATAATTCGGTGCTTTTCATTTAATTTTACTATTTATCTACATGCAATATTTGGTTATTATTACAATATCCTAGACGATTGGGGCATATTGTCCCAGGAGATTTCCAGGAAATGGGAAAAATGAAAAACTTTAAACGCATAGTCTACTTCTTTTAGTATGTCAGCATTAAACTACTTTTCATAGTCAAATTTTAACCATGCAAAAGTCGGGCCGAAAGGGTTAAGATTTCTCGTTAGTCTTGTTAGGTCTTCTGAATATGAGACTGACAACCTCATCTTAGAAAAAAATCTATATTCACAGTTGCAAAAACCTGGAAAAGTAGTCACAGGTCCTGCATGGACCATATGTGAATGCTGATGTATTTTTGGGATTTTTTTTTAAATTTTATTTGCTGGTGTTCTACCAGTGGTATCCTTAAATTTATAACAAAACCATTAGTGGTACGAAACACAATACAAACAGTTTTGTATTAAAGTTTTTTTGTGTTTTATGGCGCAAGGATATCTAACATCATGTTGTGCTAAGACCTACAATTTTCCGAGGGATCCAAACCCCTATTTACCGATCAATAGAAAACACGGCAAACTTTACGTACTAGCGAACTTCAAACCTGTATTACCCGCACTGCAGATAAACGCGTTACCAGTGGTGGATTTACCAATAGGCTAAGTAGGCTGAAACCTACGGCAGCCAATTCAATTAGTAACTTTGAATTGTTATGTTCAGGGAGGCGTAACTAAGCATTGGCAAACGGAGAGCTGCCATGGGCACCGTCTTGAAAAAGGCTCAAATGACGCTAAATTTGCGAATACTTGCGAAAAGACGAATTTCAAACAACCGCCAAAGGCGTCAAATTAAGAATACGACAAAAGCGCCAAAGGCGCCAAATTAAAAATTCGACAAAAGTGCCAAAATCTCTGTTATGCCCCTAGTTACATTTAGTAAGATTAGGCGGCAAAATATTTTGGAGCGTACAGGCTGCATGACCCCTATTTGGCCTTAATTGTGAAGTGTTTGAAAGCTAGCATAATAGCGTATGTAGAAGGTTCATAGGGGGAGGGGTTACAGGCTTATAATGAGAGGGTTACAGAACTATATATTTATTTATGTAAATATACATACATAGGCGTAGCCAGAAATGTCGTAAGGGGTGTTATAGGCTCAACAAGGAGGGGGTTACAGAGCTACAACTCACATATTCCTATGTTAAATATACAAAATTTCATTGCAATGGGGGGTTACAACCCCCCAAAACTTCCCTTGGCTACGCCTATGTGTATGTATGTATATAAATATATAAAATTTCATCGCAATTGGGGGTTATGACACCTATCAACCCCCTCCCTGTGTACGCCAGTGAGCTAGCTGAACTGAAAAGGATATCAAAGCTTTTGCAGTTTTTGAAAAGAATAAATCTCTGCCTTCTTTCTGCACACACATGCCCATTGAATTCTCCCACCCTCCCGAGTAACTTTTATAATTATCCAAATGTGTGCGTATTTTATGTCTTTTTTAAATGATTAATACTTTTCTCAAAATTCTCGAGCCCGGCACAGAACGGTTTGATTCTTAGGGTAAGCTATTGGTATTCATAGAGAGCTCACGTGTCGACCTAGTTCTGACTTTCAAAGGACTGTGAATTTTGAATACCTTAGAGATCAGCCGCGCGTTTTAGCAGAACGCCATAGCTTTCATTTCTAAGGTTGCTATGCCAATTTATTGACTTTGTTTCTACCTCTTTCTCTCTCTCTCTCTTTTTAAGGTTGAATAAGGTTTCGATATTTTACTTTTTTTATTATAGCATTGTAAGCACTTACATACATGTGTGCAGAGAGAGACTCTCTTTAAAAGTATTTTTGAATAACATTGTGGGATATGAAATCCGTTAGTGTGTGGTGTGTTGCCAATATGTATGATAAGTTAATGAGTAAGTATTTTCGTATGCTGCGCCACAAGTGTACTGACATAATTTTTGATTTATAAACACACCGTTTTCATAAATATAGCTTCCCTTGCTAAAAGTAATTTCCGCTGTAGTTTGTGTCACACACGTTCATTGCACGGTTTTATAATTTAGGGTATGCGTTTACAGGGTATTTCATGCACCCTCGAAAGAAAACCATATAGCGATATTTTTTAAAACATTTGAGTATAACAAAGTGATAGTGAAAATTCTAATAAATCAATCGAATTGAAATTAAAATTTAACAATTTATCACACATGATGTGTTGTTTTTTTTCGCCCTTTACGGTCAGTTTAAAATCAATGGCAAAAATATTTGTTTCTGTAAAAGCTTAAGGCAAAAAAATCAAAAAAAAAAATCTAGTCATTTTATTCATTAGTTTAATTTCGAAAATCAATGCGCATGCCTGGATTTTTTCAGATAATCTAGGCTTATGTGATGTCATAACGAATTATGTAAATATTATAAAAATCCCATAAGAATCTTAGTTATCGCCAAATACAATTAATTGATGCCAAAAGATGGACTTCCAGAATAATTTTTTAGTTTTTCACAACCTTTATTTAACCTGAATATTTTAATTGAAATTCAAATCGGAATTGCTGATATTAAAAAAAAAAACCATGGAGACATATATAAGACATATATAATAACGCCCTGCAGCAAAAAATAAATGAAAACACAAAATGTTTTAAAAAATATTAAAAAAAAAACAAACAACAATTTTAGAATACAGTCTTAAGATTAATTATATCAGTATATAAGTATAGAAACTTCTAAAGAAGTTCGCATTATTTAGCTATAAAGTCAGTAACAATATCATAAGGATAAATAGCTTCTGCATTTGTACAGCATTCCCTAAAATCGTTTTTCCAAAATTTCCCAAACGTGGGGTTCATGTTCGAGCCATGAATTCCCCAACTGCATAAATTTGGCCATGGGAAGTTATTTTGGACTATAGTAAGTAGTGAAACCTTTTCCAATATGGTTTTAGGCTAAAACGGCAAATTTTCCAAATTTTGTTATATGATTAACAAATGTGGGCTCATTTTCGGACACTAGTTCACTGGATCGAAGTTGTTTCTTTTGATGTCCTTCACCTATTATTACGCATGCTTGACAATTCCCAATTGCCTCCAGTATGGTAAAACAATCGTTTTCCATACCTTTGATGACTAAATGGAGGGCCATGAAAGGGAATTGCCGATGTTTTTGCCTCTGCTGCATTATTAGGTCAATCACTTAAATTATGTGTCAAAATTTGTTTGGTTTATGTGATTGCCTACGTAACAACGATGTGGATGTAAATAATACTTTCACTCTACAGCCAAATCGGGTCCTTTGCGGACATGGGGATTTAGCTAAGTATGGCTTATTTGATGTCCTTTACTGCCCCTTCCAGTTTGTTCCATTAGTTTTGAATCACTCTGTATTTTACAACGGAACCTACTTTTCACTGACTGACTGACTGATTTAGATTTTAACCCCAAGATCAACAATTTTCGCAGTTTTTCTTCCACGGCGTGTATACAAATGAGGAAACTGAGCCGGGATACCTCTGCAAATAAGAAAAATAGACTGCCATTCTTCTCAAAAATTTCAGTTGAAAATGCTTCATAGGAAGTGCTCAAACTCTATAAGTGCATGAACAACCATGATCGTGGGCTAAGGTATTTTTGTAGTATTATTGTAGCAAACGTGCAGCAAAATCTTTCGAAAAAAATGTAGAATGATAATGGAAGAATAATTATCTCAGTCTATTGTTTATATAACTAACCACCGTTTCTTTCTGTAGAAAACCACTCGCGTATTACTGTATACCTTCAGTTCATTTTGCATGTAACAAATTCAGGCTTCTTTTTTTGGCACCTCAGAAAAGTTACCTTATTGCCGATTATACAATTATTTTAAAGTAAATACGAGGAAAAAAAGATAGTTCAGGATTTGCTAGGGTTGTACAACAGCCAACCCGCTCGTTCATATGGCTTTCACGCAGGGGCGATTGGTGGCGTTTTAGCCAAAGATATTGATAAAATTGTGTAGCCACTCAGTTAAAAGAGCAAATTATTTTTTTCGGTTCGGCTACTGTTACCAAGTTTGTATGATCTCGTTCTTCGACGCGTACGTCACGGGCGACGTTCGGTCAGTAACGAAACTGTTAAGGAGGCCACCCTCGGCGTCAACCTTGATGGCTACTCCACCACCCAACCACCCATACCACGCGGTCTTTTCGGCTACAACGGTTTAATAAAGTGCGAGGAACTACGACCGGAACGGAGCACGAAAGGAGTACGAACTCATTACGTTTCCTACAAAGAAGAGCTTCTTTGACTGTTATCTGATGGACCACGCCCACCTACTTTAATGCTTGTCATAAAATAGCAAAAGAATAAATAAACAAGCATAAAGTAAGAGTTCAAGTCCGACGGACGAGGGAAACAGTTTTTTAGTCATCGTGTAGTCAATTTTGTTGCCTTTTTCGTATCGGAGGACGATTAGAAAAGGAGTTATCGTTTTATTAACTCCAGAGCGGGAGGTTTCTTGGAAATGACAGATAAACCGAAGATGAGGGGAAAGTGACTGGAATCAAAATGACGCGATTAACCGCTTGCTCGTGGTGCATGCCAATTTCAAAATTATTTTGAACTTGACAGAAGCGAGGCCACGCTACTTGTACTGGTCGGTTTCTGTCCCCGTTTTAGTTGTATAAATTATAAATTTTAGTTTTCTTTAGGATAATGGCTTAAAAGTGGTATTAAAGTTTTTTTTTTCAATTGCTTAGCGCTTGCGTTCGTTGAACTCTCAAATTTTTACCTTATCTCTATTTAATTGCGTTTTGAACTTTTTGTTTAAAGCGTTTGCATTCGTTTGCATATCGAGGCAGTTTTTTTTTATTGAATAATAAGATTTTCGGCGAATGATTCAAAATGTTACTTGTCTCTGTGTATGTAGGGAATTATTAATACGTAGTGACGGTCACACTGACACGGAGTATTGAAATTTTGTATACTCACCTGAGCAAACGCAAATTGCGACACGACTTCAAGGAATACTACTGTGAATATATTACAATATAGGGTAGAAGCAGATAATGGCGGTCACTTAATGAATAGTTGTAACAAAACCATAATTTGAGATCACATATTTATTACAATGGACTGTCACAAAATTCAACTATTAAACTAATAATCGAGTAAAAAGAAGAACACTTTGGTATTATAGTTTGGATACTATTGGCAATTGAAAAAAGGTACGTTTGACCGCCATTACCCACATGTGTGTATAATTGTGGTCACGTTGCGAGCAATGGTAATCTAGAGAACGAAAAAATTCTCACATGTGTAGCCCTCAGATGAATCCTATCCAGTCATTTTGAATGAGCCCATTACCCACATGAATTGCATCTGTACCACATTTCATTGTGCCCAAATTCCTCACAGCTAATGATGTACTTGCTACCAGTATCGCCCATCACTGTCACAAAGTTCAGCAAAATTATTTATAAAATTGGAAAGTTTCCTTTTTATGTTTCCACACTTGCCTTCTTTTAATTTTTTCACCACCTGTCTTCTCTGTCTTTCTCTTTTTACCCTCGACCTTAATTTTGTTTCTCCCCTTGCGATTTTTACCTGTTTTTTCCCTTTTCCTATCAGACTCCTTTTGTTAGATATTCATGTGTTTCAGAAGTCTACATGGCTTTCTTAGTCTCTCTAGGTTGTGTTTTTGGCATCTGTAAAATAAAATTGTTCTAATATACACTGAAGTGCCAGAAAAATTGGTACACCTACCTAATATCGTGCAGCCCCCCTCCGTGCGCATGCCAAAGTGCCGCAACACGACGTGGCATGGACTCGACTAATGTCTGAAGGTATCCTGGAGACAATTCACACCAGGAATCCTGCAGGGCAGTCCACAAATCCATAGGAGTGCGAGGTGTTGGAGATCTCTTCTGAACAGCACGTTGCAAGGCATCCCAGATATGCTCGATAATGTTCATGTCTGGCGATTTAGGTTGCCAATGGAAGTGTCTAAAGTCAGAAGAGTGTTCCTGGAGCCACTCGGTAGCAACTCTCGATGTGTGGGGTGTCGCATTATCATGCTGAAATTGTCCAAGTCCGTCGGAATGCACAATGGACATGAATGGGTGTAGGTGATCGGACATGATGCTTACGTACCTGTCACCTGTCAGAGTTGTCTCTAGACGTATCAGGGGTCCCATATCACGCCAACTGCACACGCCCCATACCATCACAGAAGCTCCACCAGCTTGAACAGTCCCCTGTTGACATGTAGGGTCCATGGATTCATGAGGTTGTCTCCATACCCGTACACGTCCATCCGCCTGATGCAATTGGAAACGAGACTCGTCAGACCAGGCAACGTGTTTCCAGTCATCAACAGTCCAATGGCGGTGTTGGCGGACCCAGACGAGGCGTAAAGCTTTGTGCCGTGCAGTCAACAATGGTACACAAGTGGGCCTTCGGCTCCGAAAGCCCATATCAATGATGGTTCGTTGAACAGTTCGCACGCTGACACTTGTTGATGCCCCAGCATTGAAATCCGCGGCAATTTGAGGAAGTGTTGCACGTCTATCTCGTTTAACGATTCTCGTCAGTCGTCGAATGTCCCGTTCTTTCAAGGTCTTTTTCCGGCCGCACCGCTGTCGGAGATTTGATGTTTTACCGGATTCCTGATATTCACGGTATACCCGTGAAATGGTCGTACGCGAAAATCCAAATTTTGTCGCTATCTCGGAGATGCTATGTTCCATCTCTCTTGTGCCGTCTATAACGCCACGTTCAAAATCACTTAAATCTTGATAACCTGCCATTGTAGCGGCAAGAACCGATCTAACAGCTTTGCCAGACATCCCTTGTCTTATATAGGCGCTGCCGACCGCATCGCGTTACGCTGATTGGTTGCAAAGCTCCGTTATTTGCATACGCACGCCTGTACCAGTTTTTCTGGCACTTCAATGTACAACGATATAGCCTACGCGTACTTCAGTAAAGAAGCACATTGCAGGTAATGGCGTTCAGGTGACTACCATTGCCCGTATTCGCGTTATCGAAAAAAAGGGAACACCCAATATTTAAATTAATGAGTTTAACTTGAATTTACTGAAAGCCTTTTTCTTAATAGCCTATCAGTATTTTAAAATATTTAAACTGTAAAAAAAGCAGAAAAATTGGTACTCACCTCTGGGATGTTCTGGACTCGAAATTTAACATCTTGCAGTGCGAAAAACCGGACAACGTCCGTCACTCTCGAATGATTGGCGATAACTGAGCGCCGCATGGTGGTTGACAATCAAGGAATATAACACGCTGTAAGCGTTTACCCTCGTTCCTGCTCCGCATTTAGTTTCTTAATTATCGTACTGACCACCATTACCAGCTGACCGCCATTGCCTGTTTTTTCCCTATACGTTACATTGCAATTAAACGGTCATGACCGCCTTGGCCATTAAGCAGGCATAGTCGATCGCCTAGGGTGCAACGATCCTAGGAGCACATTCCAACAAAATGTAAATTCTTAGTCGTTAGCAGGGGCGTCCATTAATTATTGGGGCACAGATTTTAAATCTTACCTATGGCTCATGACATTTTTACGCCAGTCCTGTAAACGGTTATTTTTTTAATTTCATTGGAACCCCGTTTCTCTTCTATTCCATATTTACCAAATTTACAGATCTCTACATGTTAAGCAGTAATAAATTTCTACATGTACACATCTATTATTAGGTAATATGTTATCTAATAATAAATTTCTCCTGTACACATCTATTATTAGGTAATATGTTATCTAATAATAAATTTCTACATGTTAGTTAATAATAGATTTCTATAATGCGTGTGCAATTAGCCTCTTGCATATTGTATATAAAATTAGCTCTTTGCATGCTAGGCCGTCTTAATTCACTCGGAGACCCTGGGCTTGACCCTTTTTTTAAGGCTCTTATTGCCCTAATTTTCAAATTTCCGAATTTTTACTATAAGAAATATATAAGATAAACATCGTCAATTTGAGGCCTTATTTGGGCCATGGCCCTGTTAGCCCACCTATTAAGACGGCACTGTGCATATTTATTTTTTTACATTGCAGTTGTAATTCACCCTTTTCAAATTTAGTAATTTTTCCTCTTTAGTAGTGACGTAGCATGACTTCAGCCAGTGAGTCATCTTCAATTGTTCATCCCCACTTGACATTGAAACGAAAATTGGTAAATAGACAATCCAAAGGATGCGGAAAAGGAATCTGAAAAAATAAATTAATTAATTAATAAAATAAAAAAAAAGTCCACTATGGGCGCTTTTGAGCGCAATACGGCAAAAAGCAACCTATGAAATGACCAACGCGCAAAACAAATGACATTTTTTAACATTTAGTAACACTTATTGCATCGAAACATTTTAAATGAACGTTGTGCGAGCAATAACAGTACGACAGCGCTGAAGGCGTACTATGGAAAAAAAAGATTTTTCACATGCAGATAGAGAGTAAAGAAATGCAGCAAGCAAGCAGCTATTAATCGTGTACAGGATAATGTAATGAAGGTTACTGAATCTGTCCGCTATCGCTCACTTGTAAAAGTTTATGGCCCTGTCAAATGTTCTGTGACGGCCCTTCGGTGTTGTTAGTTGCTCCAGACATTTGTTTTGCTGCAACTACAGAAACGACAGTGCGTTACATCTACCATTTCAATGCAAGATGGTGCGCACCCACATGTCGCACGATCCGTCAAAACTTTTTGCTCCAGCATCTCATCGATGAGCGTGTTATCAGTCGTTCGTTTATTAATCACTGGCACACGTTTGCCGAATCTCACTGTGTGACTTCTAGTTGTGGGATCATTTAAAGAATTTGGTTTATTGTGGAAGTGTTGCTATGTTAGCAGAATCCAAGAATTCCATAACGCTGCATGTGCGAAGCATCACATATTATCAGTTATGTGTTGCTGTACACACTGTGCATCGACTTGAATTGTTACAAATAAATGATGACGGCCACATCGAGGAACACCCATTACATCGTCCTGTACACGATTAACAGCTGCTTAAATGTCATATTTCTTTACGCACTATCTGCATGTGCAAAATCATTTTTTTCCATTGTACGCCTGCAGCGCCGGATTACTGTTATTGCTCGCACAACGTTCATTTGAAATGTTTCGATGCAATAAATGTTAGTAAACATTAAAAATGTGATTTGTCTTGCGTGTTAGTCATTTCATGGGTTGCTTTTGCAGTATTGCGCTAAAAACGCTACCTTGCGGTTATGTTTTATTAATTTGAAGTGCAACAGTGACTTAAAAACAAAAATTCAACCCATGACACTAAATTTTATTCTGATCCAGGAGGGGGCCTTGCGCCCCCTGGATTCACATTTGTTCAGTCCTAATATTGCTGATACAGTAGTGCGGCCCGCGGGCCTACAAGAATAAGCAAAATTGGCCCTTGGACTGAAAAAGGTTGAAGACCCCTGCCCTAGGATATAACTAAACGTGTACATTTACGAATTCCATTGCCTTTCCACTCAGATAAGAAGTAAGAAGAAAGTTCAACTTTAGTATTGTGGTGAAATTTTTCAGATGAGAGAATAATAAAATTCTTAAAATTATTGAAACTCTTAAAATATATATTTATGCTGGAAGTTCATCTTTTTTTCATGCATTTATATTCACAAACACTAAAAACAGCTAAAATATGTAATTGAATATATTACGGGATCTAGTTATAACAGTAGCATTTAATCGTTCTGCACTAATTTTTGGACTAGTATGATTTTTAATTAACTTTGATTTAACAAAAGAAGATCTTGTGCTTATATACGTGAATAATATTAAGTATTGCATCTTTCGCTTTTTGTGTTGTGGCAGTTTTTAACTAGGAATCTCTCAAGCTCGGGGCCCCCTTGAGATTCGGGGGCCTCTAGTGGCCGCCAGCCGCTTAATCCGCCACTGCCCATGAACTGGACTTTGTTTTCAAATATTGGCATTTGACAGCAAGAAAGAAAAATTGCTCTTATGAAACCATCTCTGCTGTTACCGCCACATACTTTACTTGTTGCTTCTGCGATTAGTTTTACAGTACGTTTAACTGCCTAAGTGTGACATGGAAATTCATCTAGGTCGAAAGTTAAGCATTTTAAATCAGGAGTGATGAACGTACATACGGATCTGCATTTCTCTGGTATTTCCCTGGCTTTTAAAATGCACCTCAAAGCAAACTCTCTGACATGCCGTCTTTCGTCTTTCACAATAGCCAGAAAAAATTCTCTGGATGGGCAATGAAAGCATTGTTTTGGATTACTGGATCAATGATTGTTTTGAGATGATCTGGTAAGTACTCACACAGTGTAAGTATACACTGAAACACATGTTTTGGGCCTTGAAATATTGCTGGTTGGGTTTTGATTGTGAACCATAGAGGTGAGTATACTTTCAGGATGAACACTGTGATATGAATAAGATTTGAAGATGGGTCTGAGGAAGCAACGTATAGTCTAAGGACTCTATTAGCCGTTGTCGGCCACCCGGAATGGCTGAGCAGTCCAGGGTTACAAATGGCAAGATCTGGAGGACAAACACCTGAGTGGATGGCCAGTGAAATTTTAAGTAAACATTTTTGATCTTTGCTTAGGATATCATTGTTCACTTTTGGAAGTATGCAATGAATTTCCAGAAATTTTGCCATTGGTAATTTTTCGCATCTTTGAAGGTGCTTTTCGATAGGTTCAGAGTACGACTACGGGGCATTTGTTTTGCCATCTAATTTTTCAATAAAGTGCCTCAATGGCAACTCATTGAAGTGGAGCATACAGATGGACCACTGTAAAGGTTTTTTGACGAAAAGTTCTAAACATCTGCTCCGTTTTTCCACCCAGTGTTTGTGTTTGTTCCATCGCATCCAATGCCTTCTTTGCCCACCTTAAGAATCTTCTTCTGGCTATGGTGAAAGAAGAACGACATCATGTCAGAGAGTTTGCTTTGAGATACACTTTAAAAGCCAGGGAAAACTAGAGAAATGCAAATCCTTACATGCGTTCATCATTCCTGATTTTAATTTTAATGCAAAAGACTAGACAAGGTGGATCATCTAGTCATCAACGAAAATTACCTGTCCTCCACTTCTAGCATCTGAAATATCCAAAGAACTCTTAGACCTCATTCATTCCAAGCGGATACTAATTCTCGACATAACGAATTTCCATGTCACACTCAGGAGGTTAAACTTACTGTGAAACTAATCACAGAAGCAGTGAGCAAAGTATGTGGCGGTGACAGCAGAGATGGTTTCATCAGAGCATCTTTGCTTTCTCGCTGACAAATGTCAATATTTAAAAACGAAGTCCAGTTTATGGGAACCAAACTAAACCACAAAGGTAATGATTTTCTACGTCCATCTAAGGTTGGTTGGTTGAGAATGGCGTCGGTGGAACTCCAAGTGCGGCCACTTTACCTGGTCACTTCTGAGTCGTTTTCTTTCTCGCTGAATGCGCAATGCAAACGGGCGAAGAGCTGCACAGCAATAGTTAATCAAACAGTCTACTTAACCTATTTTTCTGAAGTCATGAACGCTTCTACGGTGTTTTGTTTTTTTCACAATTTTGGCCAATTTTCGTCCTAATGCGACCCCCTGCCAGCTCCCTTTTTAGGTATTTTTGTCCTTCAAAGTATTATTTCCCGTTAACTAGTTTCTAATTACTGTCATAACTGAAGTTTCATGATGATTTGACCAATTTAAGGCACTATTCAAAAGTTTCTAAAAAAGGTCAATTTATGGCTAATTTCACAAATTTTGAGGGTCATGTGTGACCTGAAGATATTATCCGATTCCTAAACTTATTTTTTCACTGTACTTATCTCGAGAAAAAGCAACTTTTCCGCACTATTGCGTTTCGATTCGAGCAACTTTTATATATATATATATTCGTATCTCGAATAAATTTTTCGTTATAACAGAATTTCCGAAAACATTACTCCGTTAAATCGGAAATTTTAATACATCTTAATTTTAATACGTCTTAATGGCATTTAAAACGGGGATTGATCTCCGTTTCGTAATAACGGATTTTTCGTTGTAACGAGAATCTTCTGCATGCGCTAAGGTTTTAACTAGAGAAGTGCGAAATAGATTCAGCGAGGAAAACATCGAAGAAAAGGTATTTAAAAAATGTTTTAGTTTTTCAAACGTTATTTAAATCGATTTATCTCAGGGATGTTATCACGAAAGCTACTGCTTCCATTTGAGAACTTAATTTGAAACCAGGTTAACGTAATGGAGAGATAAAAGTACGTTCATTAAGGAGACAGAAACGCATCATTTTGACCATTTGTTGTATTTCTCAGATCCTCAAGTAGTCGTTAAATTTGGGAACATTTAGTGAAAATGAATTTTACTAAATGTTAAGCAGAATTTTTTTTAGCTGAGTTTCTATTGTTGAAAAAAAAATTGTTTGAACTTTTCTTTTGATAATTCTTATTTTTTTTTTAAAAAAAAACACCTTTTATAATTAGAGATCA
Source organism: Dysdera silvatica (assembly GCA_006491805.2). Classification (NCBI taxonomy): domain Eukaryota; kingdom Metazoa; phylum Arthropoda; class Arachnida; order Araneae; family Dysderidae; genus Dysdera; species Dysdera silvatica. The sequence goes on from QLNU02009757.1 coordinate 62,035, forward strand.
AAAATAATTTCTGAAGTCAACATTCCACGATGAAGATAGCACTAAACAGCAGTTGCGTAATTTCCAGGGGATCTAGGTAATTCAAATGAACCAACTAATTTTCTGACTTTTAACAATTTTTCTCGGCAATTATTTTTTTCTTCTCGTATACAAAGTTTAAGTATGTATTTAAATAATAATAATTATTCGCAGTTGCAGTCGAAGAGTCGAAAAGAAAGCAACGTTCGTTTTGAGTTCAAGTAATTGGGGAGTAATTGCTAACAAAGGAAGCCTTCGAAAGGTTCGTATAATATATACAGTAGAACCTCGCTTAACCGAAATGGCTTCATTTTTTTGGACAATATTTTCTGCAAATACGCTCATATTTGTATTCCAGTGTATGCCGACCTTAAGAAAAAAAAACAGAAAAACATTGAAATTCTGTTCAAGAACATAATCATAAAACATGTAAAACATAAAGGTGGTGGGGTGTGTAGTTTTTTTTTTTCACTGACTATACCGACTACCACCACATGTGACCTCGTGGTGCCAAAGTAAAAATATTGGAATCAGAGGGTCTTTTTAATGACATATTTTGATAGACTTTTCACATCTGCATAGTTAATGATAATAATGTTAAGATTTATTCTTCTATATAGTCATAATCACAATAAACTACATGATAGCAAGTTCTACACAGATAAACCAAATTATCAGTAAGTCGTGATTGACCATACAAATAACAAGGGCCTTTCTGGCAAGGTTCCGTTGTATATCGACGAGTATGTCATATGTGACAGCTGACATACAAATTCGAGTCTTTAAGCATCTTTTCTGTAAATTCATCTCTCCGAAATGCGCCCTGAGTGGTTAGGTTTTAAAAGATTTCATAGTTGCTACTGAAATAGTTAAACCCATGGCAGCTGTTGGAATAGTCATTTTGAGAAAATATTGACAACTTCTAGGGCTTCGGAATTATTATGTTTATATTTGGAAGAGTAGCAACTCATCTCCCTATTAGGGCTATTAAAATAATTTACTCTTCATTAGTATTGCCATATATTACATATTGCAGTAATGTATGGGCATTGACTAATAACTTTAATATTAATAGAGTTTAAAAGAAAATTTTAAATCATATTCTTGGGATCATGATAGAAAATTCTAATATATTTATATTTTTGACCACTAGCGACATTACAGAATTTTGCCTTTTAGAAAATTAATCATGTACATATATAAAACTGCGTTGCTCATGCTTCAGCGTATTGGAATGAATATAAACTCCTCTACCATCGACATGAAGCAGGTATGCTTAAAATGAAAGATAAAATCTTATATAAATTGCCTGTATTTTCTGCTGGCAATTTTTTAAAAATATTTTACCATCTACCAGCTGATGTATCATATTCTTGCCGATCAGATGTAGTTGCAATATATTTTAAATATCCGTTCACAAAAGCAATTTTTTCAAAAAGTTTGTATTTAAACTGGAAATATCTAGTAAGTTTGAAAATAAAGCATTTATGCCTAATTGTATAACAAAGGATACATACATAAAATTACAGGATTGCCCTACCGAATGTAGGATACATGGTAACCCTAGACTCATCTCTACTAGAGATAATTGGAAGTTACAATATACTTCTTATATAGTTCTTAACGCGTTTTAAAACTGAAAAAGTTCTTTTACCTGATGCATTTGATATTGTTAAAAATATTTTCGAAATAATTTCTACATTATGAAAAGTTCCACTCTCTCTTTATACACTTCGAACTATTATTCAATAGCACTTCTGGCTATTTATTTATCAACACTTCTGGTTATTTATTTATCAGTTTCTTACGTTCTTATTATTTCTCATGTTTTAATAACATATATTAATATTCTTTTGTAAATGTTCTTGCAAACTTCCTTTATCATTTATAACTTTTTAATATCACTTGAGATATTATATCGGGCTTCCAAACATAAATTTTTTACCATCATTCATCTATATAATTATTATTTTTCATAAATTCTACAAAAATAGAATAAACAGTACTTACAATTCGATTAAACACTTTACGTCCTGGTATGTACATCCAAGCGATAACTACTCACTGATAAATACTTCAATAATAATGGTGCACCAATAATCCCATTGATTGCGTACCCCATAATACGCAAACACTTTCTTTCCTTTTCAAGTTTCATTTATTATATAATAACTATTATCTCTTTAAAATGATAATAATAGTTCAAAGGAAATTTTAGAAATCAATCAATCGGAGCAGGACATAAACGTCCTCTCCTCCTCGAAGATTTATCCAGAAGATCCGATTTTCGCGCGGAAATATTGTTTAAACAACGATCCAATAACATCCAATTACTTTTTTAGCATCTTCTAGAGGTGAAATTAAAATCGTTCTCCTCCTCAGCTTTTTATAAGAAAAATGGCGTTATTGAGAACAGGGTTTCCGCCATTATAATTTAATTTCATTTAATTTCGCTTATTTAATTATACATGATGAAACTACAGTTATGACTAGAGCCCGGATTATATGCACTAAGAAACCAGCAAAATTATGAATTGAATGAGCAAATATCCACATATATGCATTTAAAATGAATAAACATGCACTTAAAATGGATAAACATGCACCTAAAAAGAATAAATATGTACATAAAATTTTTTAATGCTTGAAAATTTAATGTCCAGTATTTTAAAACGTGTGGATATATTATTAACCGCCAAGTAGAAAAATTCGATATACATTAAATCATACGTTTTATACATCGCAAATTCTATGACCATGTATCACAATGTGTCTCTCGTTGTTCTAAACCAGCGGTTCTTTGACATTCCTAGACAGCGGACCCTCTTCAGAGATCACTCGCCCTTGCGGACCCCCAAGAATTAACTCAAAGTTTAAAACCCAGAATTTGCATCATACATATTTATTTCTAGTGTTTCATCACTAATTTTCACCATTTAAGGAAGGAATTTTTCGTCCCCTCATAATTTATTCTTAGCATTAAAGAGTAAATGCTCTTGTTTCGGTATTTTTTCGAATCTTTGTGGAACACTCGGGAGGTCTCGAGCAACCCTGATAGGGTCCCGCGAACCACAATTGAAGAACAGCTGTTCTAAACAGTTAAGCTTTATCTTCTATCATGTAATAGCATTTTTATGGCCAAAAGGAACCTTTTCAGAGCTACAAGAGGTATTGAACAGCACATATATATTTTTGCTGGTTTTTATTACGTATAGTTTATCGATGATAGACCCATGTCTATCGCTGTGGGGAAATGATGTGGAATTTTAGAATAAGTGTTTGTTTTAATTTGACCTCCAATCAATTGCCAACCATTTAGCTTTCTAGCACACATAGTTTTTTGACTAAGTTTTTTGACGTATTCTACAATATGAAGCCTTAAGATCCTGAAAACAGCTTACATGATTTTGGTCCAGTACAGTCTAGTGCGTATATGACATATTTTCTTTTCCCTATCTATAAACACAGGTTGTTCTGCCCTGCGGTGGCGCAGTGTGGTAACGCGTTCGCCTAGTGCGCCGTTAATCCGGGTTCGACTCCCAACAGTGCAAAGAACGCTTACTCAGAGATCTCATAAAGATCGCACTGCTCACTGTAGTCCGGGGTTTGGTTCCCTAGGCCATAAGAGGTTCGGATTCCTCGGAAAACAGTAGGTCCCGGCGCAGCATGACCATTGTAGTCTTTGAGCCGTAA
>QLNU02009772.1:19404-30259 GCA_006491805.2 Dysdera silvatica
AAATTAAAAGCTATAAACATTTAACATAATTATAAAAAATCAAAAAATTTTAAGCATCCTGAGAAGGAGAATCTACGATTGAAATTATGCAAACATTGGAAGTTGAAAACGAAAATTCCTAAAAACTGATTTAAAATGGACATTTTTATCACATAAACATGTAAAATTATTAGAAAATGACTGTTGATGCTTATGTAAGCAAATTTTTATCTTAAATCTGTTTTTTACGAATTTTTATTTTCCAACCGTCAATTTTTACACCATTTTTGATCGTGGATTTTCTTTCACAAGTTACCTGAAAAAACTGATTTTTTTAAATTACGTTAAGTGTTTATATCTCATTAACTTTTTTTTTAAATTTTTTTTATAAAGAAAGCACATTAAAAATTACAGAGCAAAATATATACCTCTCCCATTAAAATAAGATTGAGTCTAACCTTAATTTTGGACACCAGATTAGATTTAGAATAGCTTTCCTCCTCTTTAAAATTCAAGTTAAATATTCACGTAGCATATAAAATGTGCTTTATTTTTTAACTCTGACAGATAAAAGATAGTTTTCTTCTTCCAGTCACGAGAAAATAATTTGTAAATTTGTAAATTTCAAGTAGTCCTTAAAATGGATTTGAAAATGAAATATTCTTATTAAAATTTTAAAAAAATATATTCATTCTTTTAAACAAAAAAATTACGATCCAGTTTGTGAAATTTACGGCTGAGAAAATTGATTAAATTAAAAAAATGAGCGGCTTGGGAATACGCGGGGACTCGAACCTGGGAGTTGGTTCTACGAATGGAGTTAAAGGTCATTGCAATCCTCCATAATTCTTAAAAAGATGAATGAGAAATGAAATATTAGTTTAAGGGTAACCGTTATAAGTGTGTAGGGGTGTTTTAATTTTTGCAAGTGAGATAAAAACCAAAGGTTTGAAGTGGAATTTTTTATATGAGAAATATGGATTTGAAACCTTACTAAGGAAGGCTTTTTTCTTAGTTTTAAAAATAGATTTTCTTCTGCGTAAAATTTGAATAAAATATTCGCATACTGTATAAAAATGCCTTATTTTTTCACGTTGACAGATGAGAGGTTGGTTTTTCTTTATTTATTATTATAAAATTGTTGCTTAAGTCTTTAATTCCATGTATACTTAAAAATGAATTAAAAATGAAATATCTTTCTTAAAAATGTGAAAATCTGCATAAGGGTTAGAAAAATATTTTTTAATTTATGCAATGACATAAAAGACAAAGGTCTGAAGGGGAATTTCTAAGGTGGGCAAAATGGATTTGAAACGCTCTCAAGGAAGACAATTTTTTTATTAGTTTTAGAATGGATTACCTTTTCTCTAACATTCGAGTTAAATATTCACACAGTGTATAAAAATATTGCTTTGTTTTAATCTTGACTGATGAGAAATATCCTTTTAGTTTTAGTTGTTGTTAAAAGATTGGTAGTTTAGCCATGCGTTTTTATTCGGAAAATTGGATTTGGAAATGATATACTCTTCTTACAAATGTGTAAAACCATACGCGGCGTTCCTAAAAATACAATTACTTTATGCAATTTACAGCTGAGAAAAGAGGCAATGTTTAAAAAAAAAAATCTTTTGTGCGTGAACGGTGATTCGAACCCAGAACTCCGCGTTTCGAAGGTTTCTACTATGCTAGAAATTTATTTAAAAAGTAAATGAGAAATGAACTGGTGGCTTAAGAAGAATTATTGCGGGTTTATAGTCTATCGAAAAATATGCTGTAATTTATGCAAGTGACGTAAAAGGCATAGGGTTAAAATCTAATTTTGTAGGAGGGGAAAAATGAATTTAAAATTTTTAAAAAAAATGTCTTTTATTATTAGATTAAAACAGCTTCCGTACATAATTCAAGTTAAATATTCACATAGTATATAAAAAAATGCTTTATTTTTTAATCTGACAGTTAAAAAATAGCTTTGTTCTTCCAGGTATTAGAAAAGAATTAATAATACTTAAATTATGGATTTCAGGTATCCTAAAAATGGATTTAAAAATAAAATATTTTTCTTAAAAGTGTGAAAAAAATCGCGTTCAGAAAAATACGATCTACCTGATGCAATTTACGGCTAGGACAACAGACCAAATTAAAAAAAAAAAGAAAAAAAGTGGCCTACATGCACGGCGTTCGAACCCTGGACCTTGCAGTCCGAATAAGGATAAAGGTCGTTTCAATGCTAAAAGTTTCTCAAAAACATATATAACAAATGAATCGAATCGGTCATTTTGAAAAGGGGTTATTTTACATTGCTTTCATATGGAGTTCATCCCTTTTCAAAGTAGCCAATCCAATTATTGGCTCAAGGGGTATTGTAATGAACGTAGGTTATAGAAAAATATTCTTTTATTTATGCAAATAAGATAAATACAGTTGTTTGAAGTGAAATTTCTTAGTGGGGAAAAATAAATTTTAGACGTCATCAAGGAAGGCCTTTTTCTTAGTTTTAGAACAGACACCTTTCTGTTTAAAATTCGAGTTAAATATTCACATAGTATACAAAGAAAATGCGTTATTTTTAACGTTGACATATGGGCAGTAACGTGTTGACGGCGGTGCGACCGGTGCCGTTGCCCTAGGTGCATAGTCTAGGGGGGGGGTGCGAAATGGCCTAACGACCCCAAAGTGCAGACAAGGACAAATCCAATTTGATCACCCATGCACTTTTTCCTAAATGAGCTTCTATAAATCAAATTGATATTTTACAAGTTCTCTGAATACAATAGCATATAGTTATGGTTAGTGCTGTAAGATATTATTACCCTTCACAGGGATAACACAATTGCCAAATATGATCAACACAGAAAAGCCTCCGGGGCGAGATTTTTGTGAGTTTTTCGCATATTTACAGCCTCATATATAATCGTATATATCTTACACTACATACAGATAAAAATGCGTTTGTTCTTATCCGTTCGTCTAGTAGAAGTCAGGACACCGCGAGTTCAACGCGGGGACCCTGGTTCGAATCCGGGATGAGGACGCGTCTCTTTTTCTCCAAAACAAAAAGCTTGAGCTAAATATACGTGAGTGGCAAAAAATAAAATAAAATATTGAATAAGGTTAGTCCAAGTTTTCGAAACCGATGAGAATAAATATGTAGACTAATAAAGAATGAATAAATACCGTGTGAGGATTCTTCGTATGATATAATATGACACCGCAAATAAGAAATCAAGAAAGTAAAACTACATCAAATTTCATGACTTTTCTGACTATGCACAGGACATTTCAGATTACTGAAACTCATACATGGCTTTAATTTTAGGTATTAAAACAGTTATTTTTAGGTCATCGAAAAAGGTCATTTTGATTTAGTTAGATGTAATTTGTTGTAAGGAAATATTAATTATTATCTTTTGGCTTTTTCGTATTTTAATAAGATTCAGTATTTTTTGTAATAAGATTCAGTAGCCTTAGGAATAAAAAAAACTACTCTTCAAATTGAATTATTTTGAAAATAAATTATATTTGCCTGGGAGGAAGGAGAAGCCTAATTCTTAACTCTCTCCGGCCACCATATGACTTAAATCCGTCTCCGTTTATAGCAAAGGCGTGCTTCAAGCTACATACGACACATTTTACAAATCACTTTATTTTCAAAATTAGACCCACGCATAGGCGCCCATATGAGGGCATAGGGGGCTCAAAACCCCTATCGGTTTAAAAATTTTATTTGCCCGAACCTGCTATACATTTATTTTCAAAAGTTTTACAGTCACATTTTAAAATAAGGTACTTTTTAGCTCATGGTTAATTGTCAAGCAGTATCAATTATTTTTGTAGCGTTTTGGGATCTTGTACATTTACTAAAATTTTCAACAGCTTTGAGAAGGAGGTAATAATTTTTCCCAGCCTCCCCTAGAAGGACTCGTATGGGCGCCCATAAACCCATGTAGTCTGAATCAAACATATTTATTTATATATGTTGCTCTGCGGATCAATACAGAATTTTCTTCGTAGCGTAAGGTTGGTTGATTGGTTGTTTGGATTTTTTATGGCGCAAGAGCATCTGGGCTATACTGCGCCAAACCGTAGCGTAAGAAAAAATTGCAATTTGTTTTTTCCGACTCCCCACGATGCATAATTTTAATTAAAAAATTTCACGATCATCACAATCCTAAATATCTCCTGTTAAATTTTACTTATTCGCTTAATCTTCGTCATCTTTAATTTAGAATTTTAGCATTTTTTCTTGAAGAAATAGAATATTTTTAAGTTTCTTTTTCTTACTCAATTGATACTACACATGATAAATCCTCATCGGAGGCGACATTTGTTCGAAAGCCTTTGTTTAAGCATTGTTCCACGTGAACTTTTTTCCTGTCGTAGCTGCTTGACGTATAATTTAAACTGTTTCGACAGTCTGTTGTTCCCTCCCAGCAAAGATCGATTAATCTTACAGGCCTTGCAGTTTTTAACTTTCGTGAAAAGTTCTCTTCGTTGTGAAAAACGCAGACTGTTCTTCAAGTTTTAGTCACGCTTTTAAAAGATCACCGAATAATTATCTAATAAGCTAAACGAATTTCTTTTTTTGAATTAATCGCAATCCCAAAAATATTTTAATATACCATTACTAGAAAAAAAACCGGCCCTATAAAGGGTTAAATAAACTCATTTCTTCCTTTCAATAATGTAGCTTAATGGTTACTTGCAGGTAATATTAAATAACTTAGAATTTTTTTTAGCTAAATTAGATCTATTTATACATGACGTGTTGCCCATAAACAAATTATTATCATCAGATAGTTATAATATATTATCTGTAAATAATATGAATAATAATATTATCTGCAGATAAAACTTTTATAGTACAATTATTCGTAGACAGCATATTTAAAATAACGTTATTTACAGAAAATTCATGGCTGACGTCTATATATATATATATCATCATCATCATATTCAACCATTATCTATCCACTGCTGGATGAAGGTCTCTCCAAATGCTTTCCACACAAGTCTATCCTGGGCCATTCGTTTCCACGTCACCCCAACCTGTTTTCTTATTTCATCCACCCATCTAGTTTGAGGACGTTTTCTAGGTCTTCGGTGGTCTCTTGGAATCCAGTTCAGAATTTCTGTTGTCCATCGTTGATCAGTTCTTCTTGCAATATGCCCAGCCCATCGCCATTTCAGCCCTTTTACTTTAACAATGATGTCCTCTACTCTAGTTTGCTCTCTCACCCAAGTGTTTCTTTTTCGATCTCTCCTAGTTATTCCAAGCATGCACCTCTCCATGCTCCTTTGCGTTGTCTGTAACTTTCGTATTGCTCCAACTGTTAGACTCCATGTCTCTGATCCATAAGAGAGGACTGGCAATACACACTGGTTGAAGACCTTTCTTTTTAGACACAAAGGCAATTTCCCCTTCAGGATAAAACTGTTTCTTCCAAATGCACTCCAGCCAAGTTTAATACGTCTGTTGAGTTCTTTCATAATGTTGCCATCCATTGAAATCAGCTGGCCAAGGTAAATATATGAATCAGCAATTTCTAGCTCAATGTTGTCAACTTGTATTTTTGTTTCCTCTACAAAATTATTGAACATGATCTTAGTTTTTTGTAGGTTCATCTTGAGTCCAACTTCTTTACTTCTAGTTGAGAGCTCCTGTACCATGTCTTGGAGTTCTGATGGGTTCGTTGAAAAAATAACAATGTCATCAGCAAACCGCAGATGATTTAAATATTCACCATTTATTTTTATTCCCTTGTTATTCCAATTTATCAGCTGAAAAATCATCTGTAAAGCTGAAGTAAAAAGTTTTGGAGAAATGGTATCTCCCTGCCTCACACCTTTACCAATTTTGATAGTTTTGGTATCTTTATGTAACCGAAATTTTGCACTTGCATTTTTATACACACGTTTCACCATGTCAATGTACACATCCTCAATGTCTGTTGATCTTAAAGAGTTGATGACTGCTGATGTTTTAATAGAGTCAAAGGCCTTCTCATAGTCAATAAATGCAACACACAATGGAAGTTCATATTCATGTGTTCTTTCAATTAATTCTCTTAATACTTGAATATGGTCCACTGTACTGAATCCACTTCGAAATCCAGCTTGTTCTCTTGGTTGAGCTGCATCTAATTTTTTCTGCAGGCGATGTGTTAGCACTTTTGTGAAGATTTTATAAATAGCAGGTAACAAGCTAATTGGTCGGTAATTTTTCAAATCCTCTTTATCACCTTTTTTATGCAAAAGAATTACTGTTGCAGAATCCCATTGGTTTGGTATGTTACCGCTGTTAAGACATTTGGTAAAGAATTTTGCAAGTATGTCTTCTACATATTCTCCAGCTTCTTTTAGGATATCTAATGTAATACCATCATCACCAGGGGCTCTTCCTTTCTTCATACTTTTTATTGCAAATGAAACTTCTTCTTTTAAGATTTTAGGAGCTGTTCCTTCGACTATCTCAGAGTCTTCGTTTAATCCACTGTTACTTTCATATAGTTTTTTGTAGAATTCTTCAACTCTTCTAAGTATTTCTTCCCTATTTCTTGTTACGGTGCCATCCTCTCCTTTTAATGCAATGATGTGTTTCTTCCCAACAGATAAACTTCCTTTAACAACCCTAAGGCTCTTGTTATTTTCAATGGCTTTCCTTACTAGCTCACAGTTGAATTTTCTTATGTCTTCTTTCATGCTTTTGCGCAGAGTTTTACAAAGTTCTATGTACTCAATCCTGGAACTGGTATTTTGATTGTCCACCTTCATATCTCTTCGCCTTTTCATGAGCTGTTTCGTCTTCTCAGATAATTTGCTATTGTGCTTTTTACAGGTTACACCACCAATTTCCCCAGCAGTTTCAACTATTGTCTTAACAATGTTTTCATTTGCTTCTGAGATATCAATTTCTTCAATAAGTCCTTCCAGTGCAGAAAAGCGATTTTTTAATTCCAACTTGAATGCCTCGGTATTTACTTTCAGTTTCATTAGATCCACCCTCTTACTTACTTGTTTCCTAATGAGCTTCTGTCGTTCTAATTTAGTATTTAAGCACACTTTACATCTCACCATTCGATGATCACTTCCAGTATTAAATCTGTTCAGTACGCTGCAATCTTCAATAATTGATATATATATATATATATATATATTTCTTAATCAACAAAAGAATTAAAGACTGTCTTCTGGAAGTTGAAAGTACATCAGATCGAGCAGCGAGGCTCGTTGTTCAACTAACCCAGCGATACCAACTTCAAATAGTACAGGTATATGCACCAACATCAAGCCATACCGACGAGGAGGTTGAAGAATTTTATGAAGAAATCAAAGAGTTACACACCAAAGGGAAACAACATATCAAGCTCATCATGGGGGATTTCAATGCAAGAATTGGACAACAGGAACAAGGAGAGACATCGGTTGGTAAATACGGATATGGGGAAAGGAATGAACGTGGCGATCAACTCATCGAATTTGCAGAAGCTGAAAACCTTAGCATCATGAATTCATTTTTTAAGAAGAAACCGCAAAGAAAATGGACATGGAAACACCCAAATGGGGGAACTAGTGAAATTGACTATATCCTGGCAAACAAGAAATCAATTATTGAAGATTGCAGCGTACTGAACAGATTTAATACTGGAAGTGATCATCGAATGGTGAGATGTAAAGTGCACTTAAATACTAAATTAGAACGACAGAAGCTCATTAGGAAGGTTTTTTTATAATTTTCATACTTTATCTTCATTCCCAGAGCCTTCAATTTTTGCAATTTTTACAGTAAATTTAAAAAATATGGTATGTCATTCTCTTATGTTATTTTTCTCATTACATTAGAATTCTGTTGATCCAGATCCCTTATATGTAACGAAAAATGACGGAGAAGTTGGGGGTTATTGGGAAGTTTCTCATAAAAAAACTAGCAAAATTTCGTTGATTCTTCCCCTCAAATATAATGGAAAATCGCGAAAAATGCTCCTGTTCATCATTATGAGATAAAATGACGATATTTTTTTATCAATAAATTTATTTTATTCAATAAAGAAAAATATTTGCGGGGGTTACGGAATTTTTCAGAATTTCAAATTGAGACAAGAAGATGAGAGGGGTTTTCGACGAGGGTGGATTGAAGGAACTCTACGGTAACAGTTTCGACGCTAAATTAGTTTTAATAACCGATATGACTGACATTCATTTACAAAGATGTTGAAAGATGGCGACAGTAGTTCCACGGAACAGGACCTTAGTCCACTATGACGTCAGGCCACATGTCATTAGTGCTATTCGTTCACGCCCTCTGACACCCACTCGTTTTCATTCATCGCCTTTGGAGAGTGCATGGCTGTTCTGTCCGAATTAGAATGTCTCATACGGGAAAGAAGGGTAACTGTCCTATTATTTATAGTCCAAGGGAGCTCATTAGTATCGTTCTGCCGACGCGAGAAGACATATTGTGGCATTACAATTGGATTAGGCTACAAAAAGAAAATGCAGGACAATATAAACCGAAAGTCTGGAAAATTTATGAAGAGATTGCTGCTAAACTTGAAGAAATTTGGAATAAATCTTCAATCCCAGTTCTTCATCGTGTCAGAATAATTTCCTTGATAAAGGGAGAGAATGGGAAACTTCTGAATCTTCTGAAATCTTACCACGGCCGCAAGGAAACTATCAACTTTCAATATATATAGTTCAAGCCTACAAAAAAGAAGCCAAAGCACTTCTTGACATTGCTGCATGCAAGTGCAATGAGTATAAATACTGACATTGTGAGAAATCACTGAAAGTTCCCATAAAAGAGCAACCTTTCATAACTGACCACAGATCTGCTAGAGTAATGGCTATTGGTTCCCTAGATCTTTGAACCACCAAGCAACCCCAGAAAAAAGCTTCAACAAAGATTAGAGACCTAATTTTAGAAGAAGCACCAATTGCCAAACTACAAAAAGCAAACCCGCAACCTGCGCCGAATCATTGGAAACTACTGGGACATACGTTTTAGTCGAAGAAGGCACAGTCGTAGTAGACGTTGACGAAGTTATTTCATTAGCAGAAGGATCTGACAGATCTGAACCGTTGCCGTCAACACCATCCACGCCCCAAAGAGGACTCAAGCTTACAACATTTGCAAGAACATCATGTGACAGATATGCTACGGTCCTGGCGCCTACATTACTGCACGATTTAAGCAGCAGAAGCAAAGCTGAAGAAGATTTATCGATTATCGTAGACCGATGTAAAAAGTTCCAAGAGAACGAAGCAAATTGCGACGAAATCTTCAAAAACAAGTGCTCGGAGAAGAAATTACTCTTCAGGGTCTCTACTCTGATGGCCGAAAGGACAAAACTTTGGTCATGGAGGAGACTGAAGATGGCAGTTCCCATCGCAGCTATAAAGTGGAAGAGCACATATTGATAATTTAAGAACCTGGTAGCGTGTATCTCTGGCATGTTTCTGCAGCATCAGGCTGAACACAAAATATCAAGAAAACTCTGTGGGATTTTCTGACCACTAAAAATATCGACACATCAAAATTCTAGCGGTGGGGTGTGACGGTACCGTTGTTAATACGAGAAGAGCTGGAGGTACTATTTGTGTCCTGGAGAAGAAGGTTGGAAGACCACTGCAGTGGGTAATATGTCAACTACACTCTAACGAACTTCCGCTAAGGCATATGTTAGAGCGTCTGGGCGAAACAACAACGGGTCCTCAAGGATTCTCAGGACCTATTGGCAAAAGTTTGATCAACTGTGAATATTTGCCAGTCGTTGATTTTCAACCAATTGAAATCCAGTCATCGAAAATCTTAGTACAGACCAAAAATATCTCTGAGATGTACTGAAAGCTGTTTCATCAGGTGAAGCTTCGCCGAATCTGGCGGTACGAAGTCCTAAAAAATTATCCCGTGCAAGATGGCTTACTACCGCTAACCGAGTGCTTCGATTTTACATCAGAACTACCAATCCATCTGCAAATTTGAAGGAGCTGACTTCTTCTATCATGAAAGGGTATGCTCCGATGTGGTTTTACATCAAATGCAATCCAACTATCAAGGATGCTCCATTGGGCCTATATCGTACTTTAACCTTCTCACGGTACCTAAGCGATGAACTGAAGCTCATTGTAGATTCTACAATTCAGTGCAATGGTTTCTTCGCACATTCGGAAAATGCACTTTTAGCCATGCTCACCGATAAACGTATTCGTGAGTTAGGTATGCGCAGATCTTTTCTGCGAGGTCAACAATGTCAAAAAAAAAACAACCTTGTACGCAGGTTTAAAATTCTAAAAATAAACTTCGGTGCTCAAGACTATGTTGACCTTATCAATTGGGAAAAATGTGAAGTTTCAGAGCCACCCCTAACACATCATCTATCGGAAGAAGATCAACAGGAATTTATAAAGGAAGGTTCGCTTTTCCTTCCACTCATTTCTCACTTCCCATGTCATACCCAAGCAGTGGGAAGGTGCATTAAAATAATCGCTTAAGCTTCTTAGGACGAATGTGGTATTTTAGCTCCAGATGGGTTTATTAGAGCAAGGATTCTGAACAGATCAATCATGCCTACTTGCGCAACGAATTCGCAATATGAACCTACGATTTAAGAAGATAGTGCTCAAAGGTAGGGTGGTTAGGACGGGCACGGGCGGAACATAACGGGTCCGCATAACGAGTTCCGCCCGAACTCGTTATGCGGACACCTCCTGGTAGTGAGTTCTAGGTGGTTCATGGAACCAGCAAAGAGTTGCATTTTAAAAATAATTTTATAAATGACAGAATTAATAATTTTGAAAAAGAAGTTTAAAAATTAAAACTTTTAGTTTCACCTTGAAATTTTACAATTTTGAAAGCTCTTGCGGAGAATGAAGATGA
>QLNU02009778.1:0-12793 GCA_006491805.2 Dysdera silvatica
TGGAGTTCTGATGGATTCTTTGAAAAAATAACAATGTCATCAGCAAACCACAGATGATTTAAATATTCACCATTTATTTTTATTCCCTTGTTATTCCAATTTATCTGCTGAAAAATCATCTGTAAAGCTGAAGTAAAAAGTTTTGGAGAAATGGTATCTCCCTGCCTCACACCTTTACCAATTTTGATAGTTTTGGTATCTTTATGTAACCGAAATTTTGCACTTGCATTTTTATACACACGTTTCAATATGTCAATGTACACATCCTCGATGTCTGTTGATCTTAAAGAGTTGATGACTGCTGATGTTTTAATAGAGTCAAAGGCCTTCTCATAGTCAATAAATGCAACACACAATGGAAGTTCATATTCATGTGTTCTTTCAATTAATTCTCTTAATACTTGAATATGGTCCACTGTACTGAATCCACTTCGAAATCCAGCTTGTTCTCTTGGTTGAGCTGCATCTAATTTTTTCTGCAGGCGATGTGTTAGCACTTTTGTGAAGATTTTATAAATAGCAGGTAACAAGCTAATTGGTCGGTAATTTTTCAAATCCTCTTTATCACCTTTTTTATGCAAAAGAATTACTGTTGCAGAATCCCATTGGTTTGGTATGTTACCGCTGTTAAGACATTTGGTAAAGAATTTTGCAAGTATGTCTTCTACATATTCTCCAGCTTCTTTTAGGATATCTAATGTAATACCATCATCACCAGGGGCTCTTCCTTTCTTCATATTTTTTATTGCAAATGAAACTTCTTCTTTTAAGATTTTAGGAGCTGTTCCTTCGACTATTGCGGCGTCTTCGTTTAATCCACTGTTACTTTCGTATAGATTTTTGTAGAATTCTTCAACTCTTCTAAGTATTTCTTCCCTATTTCTTGTTACGGTGCCATCCTCTCCTTTTAATGCAATGATGTGTTTCTTCCCAACAGATAAACTTCCTTTAACAACCCTAAGGCTCTTGTTGCTTTCAATGGCCTTCCTTACTAACTCACAATTGAATTTTCTTATATCTTCTTTCATGCTTTTGCGCAGAGTTTTACAAAGTTCTATGTACTCAATCCTGGAACTGGTATTTTGATTGTCCACCTTCATATCTCTTCGCCTTTTCATGAGCTGTTTCGTCTTCTCAGATAATTTGCTATTGTGCTTTTTACAGGTTACACCACCAATTTCCCCAGCAGTTTCAACTATTGTCTTAACAATGTTTTCATTTGCTTCTGAGATATCACTTTCATCAATAAGTCCTTCCAGTGCAGAAAAGCGATTTTTTAATTCCAACTTGAATGCCTCGGTATTTACTTTCAGTTTCATTAGATCCACCCTCTTACTTACTTGTTTCCTAATGAGCTTCTGTCGTTCTAATTTAGTATTTAAGTGCACTTTACATCTCACCATTCGATGATCACTTCCAGTATTAAATCTGTTCAGTACGCTGCAATCTTCAATAATTGATTTCTTGTTTGCCAGGATATAGTCAATTTCGCTGGTTCCTCCATTGGGGTGTTTCCATGTCCATTTTCTTTGCGGTTTCTTCTTAAAAAATGAATTCATGATGCTAAGGTTTTCAGCTTCTGCAAATTCGATGAGTTGATCGCCACGTTCATTCCTTTCCCCATATCCGTATTTACCAACCGATGTATATATATATTGCAACATAAAATACGTATGGCAGCAAAAAACGTTTACAATACATTTAGTTATTAATATATAAAGTGAAATGAAACCTTTCAGCAAGATTTTTGGCACTGCTTATTTTTAACGATCTTATCAGTATCAGGTCTTATTTTTGATAACGCAACTCTAAGAGTGTTTCCAAAGTGGACGCCATTTCTTCTTGTCCTAACTTGTCATTTTATCAACATTTTTGGAAACAGCTGTTTATAGACACATTGGCGTGCACAGGGGGTTGATGGGTGTTGTAATTCCCAATTGCAATGAAATTTTGTGTATATACACATATATGAAAATGTATATGCATAATATGTTTATATTATGAGCATATGGAGCTGTAGCTCTGTAACCAGGTCTATCCCCAAAGGGTCCGTTCTGTATGCGCCATGTACTGCCAAGAAATTTTGAAAAATACGGAGTACGCGCCGCATACTCTCAAAGTCTCAAGAAAGTTTTTGTATTTGCTGGTTTTGGGCAACTTTCAAAGTTCAGCCCTTTTTTTTTCTCTCTAGTTATTTACAAATGAATGGAAACAAATGAGGAAAAAACCTTGAACCCCCACAAGCCTCAAAATAATTTCCTGTGTACGACCAGGAAAGGAATGAAAAACTGATGAAAATGGCAACTGCCAGCTTGGGCTTGGATACACAATAAACCACTAGTCAAATGGCAGTCAGCGCAACATGGTGATGTCACCAAGTCAATTAACTCCATAATTACAATACTGTTTAATTAAGACAGCTCCGCATACTCTCAATAATTTTCTTCAGGACAGCCCTGTCTGTAACACCCTATTGTAACCCTTCCTTTATAAACTTTCTTCGTACACGTATACTCAGGTGTAAGTACTCCCAAATAGTAACACTTTCAGAACATGCAGTCAGATGGTTGGGAAGGTGTTCTTATCAACATATTTAGAATGGCATTCAATGAGTCCTGTTAAATTTTTTCTTTAAATCACTGTTGCACTGAAAATCAATAAAACTACGCTTAATGCCTTGCTCAGGGAAGTGTCCTGGATCCTATACTGTTTAATATATACACCAATGACCAGCCGATTAAATCTTATACGAAAAAATGTATATATGCCGACGATACAGCAGTCGCCGCCCAAGGCAAGACTTTCGAAGCAGTGCAAAGTAAATTAACAACATCTTTGGCAGAACTCGCAACCTATTACGAAGACAATGCCCTTAGGCCGAATCCAAACAAATCTCAGGTTTGCGCGTTCCACCTGAGAAATAGGCAGGCCAGGCGAAAACTTGAAGTCAACTGGAAAGGCCAACGATTAGAACATTCTAACAACCCAAAATACCTAGGCGTTAAGCTTGATAGAACTCTTACCTTTAAAGAGCATTGCCATGACACCAAGAAAAAAGTCTGTGCTGGGAATAACATACTGCGTAAACTAACCGGTTCATCCTGGGGAGCACAACCAGACGTCCTGCGTACTACGGGATCGGCACTAAGTATTTCTACGGCGGAATATGCAGCACCGGTATGGAGGTGCTCAGCTCACTCCAAACAAGTGGATGTCGCAGTGAACGAGACTGTCCGTATAGTTACAGGATGCCTTAAGCCGACTCCTATCTCAAGCATATATCCTATAATAGGTATAGCACCACCTGTAGTGCGCAGGAGAATTGCAACTGAAATCGAGCGCTTGAAACAGAAGGAAGACCCTCGCCATCCTTTGTGCGAGCACAAGATACAGACTGTTAGATTAAAATCTAGAAAAAGTTTTATAAACTCAACAGAAGAACTGAAAACTTCTCCGGAAGCACGACAGATGTCGCTGTGGAAAGCAATGATGCCGCTTACTTCGATAAAACTTCTAGAATCAGGACTAAAAGGACTTCAACTACCTTTCTCTACATGGAAGTCCCTCAACCGCTTGCGGACCGAGGTCACCCGGTGCAAAACAAACCTAATTAAATGGGAGATGGGTAATGACGACGAGTGCGGCATGATTCAGAACTACGATCACTTACTGGTATGTCCGAGAATGTCCATAACTTGCACAAGGGAAGATCTGGCGAAGGTAAATGACATAGCTTTATATGCTGCCGAATATTGAAAAAATATTTAATAGGTACTTAGGACACGAGAGAAGAAGAAGAATGCATGGGCGTCCATATAGGGGCAGAGGGGGCTCAAGCCCCACCTAGCTGTTGAAAAATTTGACTTGCCTGATTCTTCAATGCATTTACTTTCACAAGTTTTACAGTCACATTTTAAAATAAAGTACTTTTTAGCTCATTACTAATTGTCAAGCAGTATCAATTATTGTTGCAGCATTTTAGTATCTTGTACATTCACTAAAATGTTTGACAGCCTTGAGAAGGCGGCAACAATTTTCTAAGCCTCCCCTCCTAGTAGTACTCACATGGGCGCCCATGACCTAATGCCCATGTACGCTAGAGAACTAAAGTAAAACACGGTTGAAGGGAAAATCGAGTGTTACTTTGGTTCTATGGTGTTTTAAAATATTATGAAATATGAAAATGTGAACAGAATAAAATACAGTGTATATTTAAGACTCAAAGGGAGAACAAATGTTATTTTTGTGTAAAACAATTTGTATTTTTTCATAAGCTGGCGGGCTGCATGAAGCATGTCGGTGGGCCGCAGGTTGAAACCCCTGATATAGAGGGTCAACCAAAAGTCCATAAAAGTTTCCAAAAATTCATAGAAGAAATTAAAAATCATCACATTGAATTGCAGTTTGCACAATAAGTATTGTCTAGATTCTTTTTTTAATAAAAAAATTATAGTTAAAAACTCAGATACATTGCATTTTAGTAATGATGCACAAGATGATTTAGTTGTCTTGATTGTTTTAACATCTCAAAACTTTTCAGTGTGACCCAATGCATTATGTCATCATGCATGTGTGGCTGGTGTATAATTATTTGTTATTTTAAACTAAGTGGAAAAAAAAAATCCCAATATGGACTTTTTTAAATGAGAATTGCAGCATTTTAATGAAAACATAACATGCCAACAATATAATAGCTAAATATAAATACCCAGATTCAAGTTCTTTGCATTCATCTAAAGTCGACTATATGTTGATTGTGATTTTTTTGATTGTAATAAAAACTTGTAATTGCATATCACTAGTAGACTAGGTGCTCTGATACAAATGAACTAGTTCTATCTGATGATTAGTTGAGCTCCAACGAAACTGTCATTCAAAGCAAAGTGGGTTTTTTTTGTTTTTTTTTAAGGAAGTTGGAAAGTCAAGTTATATACAGGGTGATTTAAAGAGAAAGCTTTTAGACCTGTTTATGGGAAAAACTACTCAGAAGAATTTCAACCAAATTTCATAAACATACTTTCCTGAGTATGCAGTTTCGATTACTGAGGAAAAGAAAATAGGTCACACTTTGATCACTAGGTAGGATTACCACACAACCTGGAGAACCTAGGAGTGTCAGGGAATTTGAAATTGTCCCTAAAACTTAGGGAGAGATGAACTTTTTTCTCAAACCTGGAAAAGTCAGGGAAAGCATTCCTAAAATGTTCTAAATAGCTAAATTTCACGTGAATGTGGGGCTATTTTACGCTGAAACTGAAATTCAATTCAAAGTTTTGTTTACGGTCAGACAATTTTTTACCAAAAAATCAAGAGTAAGAATGTGTAAAAATCAGGGAATTTTTTTCTCCACTGAGTGAGAACCCTGCTGGGGGAGAAATACATTTTTACCATTATAGTTTTATCTTGACATTAAAACGTATATATGGTCTCCCCCTGCTTGGTACAGGATGACCATTGATGTCCTTGTGCCATAAAAATACAATCAACCAACCAAATTAATAGTACATACCAACAACAAACAAGAGTTGATGTGCAAGAGGCTTGTTGCAATAACATGAACAGGGTTTCCACGTACGTGGAGAACCTGGAAGTGTCAGGGAAGTTGAAATCATCCCTAAAAGTCAGAGGGAAATAAAATTTTTTAGTCAAACCTTGAAAAGTCATGGAAAACCTCCCTGACTTCTGTTCTGAATAGCTAAATTTTACTCCACTGTGAAGCTATTTTCCCTAAAATCGAAGTTCAATTCAAAATTTTGTTTGTGATTAGTCAGAGAAGTTTTTATTCTAATGTGGGTGAAAATTCTGATGAAATGAAATTAATAAGAAATATCATTATGAAACTACAATGTGTGCAATAATTTCATTGCAATCGCATTTGGAATCACACTATCAGAAGATACAACTTAACATTGCCTTGACAGAGTGATCATCAGATCATTCCTGACGTCTTGGCAGCCCCAGCTGCCTGATCTTAACCCAAATGACTTTTGGCTGTGGGCACAGGCATAACTTAGGAGTTAAATATAGTGTAAACTGGGGGCAGCCCTTGCCCCCACCAGATTACGCCTATGGCTGTGGGCCTATTTAAAAAGCTACGTTTACGGGCAATGTTCCAAACTTAGCAGACTTAAGCAACAGAATTTCCCCAACATGTGACTGATCTCCATGCTTATGAATTGCATTCTGCTGTCCAGTGTGTCATGCATCAAATACAATTTCTAGAGCAAGGCGACAAAGGACATGTCAAGCCGTATCTGTGCTGATAGTGTGATTTCACATGCGATTGCAGTGAAGTTATTTTACACATCTGTTTTGTAACATGTGTTATTAATTACAAATAAATTTGACACCAACGTATTAGTAGCTCAATCTAGAGCTGTTTTGTGAGTTTTCGTGTTTTTTTGTTTTTTTTATTGCAAATAAATTTGACACCCACGTATTAGTAGCTTAAACTAGAGCTATTTTTGTTTTAATGCTTGGGTGCCCAATTCATTTGTAATAAAATAAAATCCCCCCCCCCCACGAAAACTCACAAAATTCTCGCCCCGGAGGCTTTCTTGTGTTGACCATATTTGGCAATTGTGTTATCCCTGCGGAGGGTAATAATATCTTACATGTGTTATTAATTTCATTTCCACGTGTTATTGCAATACAATTATTGTGCATTAACTCTTACTTTTGCAATAGTTATTAGGTATGTTCAGCAGTGTACAAATTACCTGCACCATAGCACCATTTTCTCTTCTAGTGGTTGAAACGTTCACTATTTCTTCTTTAGTAATTGAAGCCACGCACTTAGGAAAGTATGTTTACAAAATTTTGGTTGCAATTTCCCCAATAGTTCCCCACAGACAGGTCTAAACCCCTTTTTAATGTAAATCAACCTGTATATAGAAACGGCAGGTTGTGCACAGATTGGAAGAGTAATGGTTCCTGTATCCTATTTTATCAATCAACTGTTCTAAGTCAAACTAGTGAGGCAATTCCTATGCATTGAATAGTAGATAACTCGTAACGAATTACTCTAGGCAGTGGCAGGATGACTGCTGACTCAAAATTATAATTGAATATCTTGGTTGTAAATTTAAGTCTGTTGCATTCTTTTGATTGTAAAAAGTCTCGTAATTACACGTCACTACATTTTAGACATTTGAAAGATAATAAAAATAACTACTGTGTGTTCAATTTGTGTATTATACTAGCAAATATTTGATATGACCTCCACTACAAGGTATGACATATTTCATATGAGTAACAACTCTGATGACTATGTAGTGCAGCATATCTGGATGGAACTGGCCTCTCATGCTAAATGGCAGTTCACAGTTCCGACAGGGTTGAAGGGGCCCTGATTGATGATGTCAAGACTTTAATACTCTACATCAGAAATCAACTGATGTCAAATTTAGAGACGGGAGACCACAGGATCTTGCAGTGCCTGTTGATAAATCCGCCTTCATCAATGTTATCTCCACAAGATTTGCAATGTGAACTGGTGCTCCATCATACATAAATGTTGAGTATGTCATGTCATCTTCAAGACAGTGAAATGTGATGCCTACAGTAAAATTTATGCAGGATGGAACACCAGTTCAACATACATATACGAAAGAATAGTCACACACACTGCAGTGCTCGCTGGCACATCAGTCATGGCAATGCTAACCCAAAAGTCACTGGTTTAAATCCAATCTGAGTGCATGTCATGTTTTTTTCTCTTCCTAAAACATAGGTTGTAGTATGTCATAAAAAGTGTACTGTCAAATTCTAATCACATTTAAGGAATTTTATGCAAAAATTGTGAATTTTAAAAAAAAAAGAAGTTTCAAAACGTATTTTCGTAGGAAAAAGATGCAACAGACCTCATATATGAACATTAATTGACGTGCAGTCACATGCTCTTCACATCGATGTTTTATGCTCTCTATGAGGTCCATAATTGTGTGGGTAAATGATCCCACTCCTGAAGTAGAAATATTTTCAACTATGGAATGGTCCTTGGTGAAAGCTAACAAGAATTTGCCTCCCTAGTGCGTCCCACACATGCTTAATGGGATTCATGTTTGGATACTTAGATGGTCCCTCCCTGGATAATTTTACTTAGTAAAAAATCGTCAACCAATTGAGATTGGTGGGGGTGTACGTTATAATCCATGGACTGTGAAAAAGTCAAACATAAAGTTCCAGTATGTTTCTGTACCTCTCACCAATAAGAGAACCTATGTCAAAGATGTGGAACACTATGCACCCTTTCAATAGTATGTTTCCTTTAACATTATTGTGCCACTTCCAAATCAGTCTCTGTTCATTATATTAAGGTGAATCATACTATATTCAAAGTATCTACTCATCTGGAAAAGTCAGGGAAGTTTTTTCTGACTGGAAAAGTCAGAGAAATTTGAAATACAAAGGCCAAAGTCAGGGAAATTTAAAATACAAAGGCTAAAGTCAGGGAAATTTAAAATTTATTGTTATAATAAATAACTTATTAAAGTAATTTTCCTGAACCGTGCTTTTCATACCACATTACCTACTGGAAAATTAGAAAAACTTATACTCTTGACTAAACCTCTTCCAAAAATTACCCTTTTGCACCAAAACTAATATAATTTATATAAAATTATTAAGCCTAGATATTTCTCAGGAGAAAATGTTTGCCAAATATGTAACTAAAACTTGAAAAACAAAAAGTGTTTTTAGCTAAATTATTTAATTTGTAAGGAATTTTGATCACACCAAACTCCTTTGCTTTATATATAGTCATACACATTTTAAATGAAATAGAAGATGAAGTATCAACTTTGTGATTATATAGTTAAACTCTTTTATAATGAACTTGAAAAGGGCCAAATGGAAATGTTGCTGTAAATATTTAATTAGTGTAAGTTTTTAATGTAAAGTAATACACTTTTTAATGCAGTTTTTGTATTTGTAAATTCACTGTAATTGAGTTATAAATGGCTTTGGGGTTTACATTAATGGAATTTATGGCCTTATGAAACTTATTTTGTTTACACAAATTTTAATGCATTGTGTGTTATTTACTGTAATTAGTGACTGAAAATCGATTAACATTTGGTCTGGAAACCTGGAAAAGTCAGAGAAGTTTGAAACAGAATGTGAGTAGACACCCTGTATATTCCTTGTTCTTTTTATATTATGGTGTAACGAGGATCAGTCTGAAAACTGAATCTGAACTTGCATGTGAAGAGTACATTGTCCTACTTATAGTCCAGTTTCAATGTACCTGACTCCATTGTAGATGCGCAGGAGTGAGCAGGAGACAAACTCCTCTGAATCTGACATACATGCCAATTTCCCCTGAGCTTCCTGGAAACAGTTGCTCCTGTTAAATGTGTATCATATTCGTATGTTGTGCTATTAACCTATATTCAATTCCTATGGTGTTGTAGAGCATATGCCATTTTTTCTGGCTACTGTAATCTGGTGTTCAGTTCCCTAGGCAACAAAGGTTTGGATTTCTTGGAAAACTATAGATCCATGCACATCATCAGACCTTAGCTATTCATACATTGTCAAATATACAAATAATGTGACTTTCATTTTGACACTGGTGTAATGTTTTAAATATGGCTTTTCAGGAGCTAAGTGATCCCTTTGTTAAGTAAAAGCAGAATGAAAAGTAAATAAAAATTTTCAATTTACATACATGTTGGGAACAAAATTTTACTTGTTCCCTTTTATCATAAAATTCCCCATGGTTTCCTCAGTTTTTCATTACCTTCGGGGGGAGGGTTACCTTTAGGCCATATTTATTGCCTTTGTTGTTTCTTAATGGCAATATATAATGGTCTAAATATTAGGCCATTATATATTGCCTTTAGGCTTTGGCCATGTTACAACAAGAGGCGTCATCATATACTTACATGCAGTAGAACTTGTTTATTACAACTAACCACATATACAATGACAGAATTTGTACAAGAAGTTTGGTTTCTTATTCCATTCCTTGCTAAATATATCAGCTACAATGACGATTTTGTCCCAAGTAGCGAAATCTGTATCAGATATAACATCATGACTTGACAGCCATTCATTGGAACCATATGGGTTTAAAACAATGCTGAAATCATACTGTTCATTCAAATAGAAAAAGAAGTTGGGCGTATTGTTTGGTTAAGTGAAATTGATTTTTTTTTTCAAACCTCTACTGCTGAATGTATAGCAAAAGTAAATATTTAATTCTTTGTGTATAGTAGGTAGGTACTATTGTGTGTCGTGGAGAGCATATGTGGTTGACTATATGTAGGTATATTGATAAATGATAGTATATAGTATATGATGGAATGATGCACCTTTCTAAATTAACTAAGTACAGTATTGACCAAGAGTGTGGCAGCTGCGAGAGTAGCTAATGGAGATTGGCAGATAACAGTAGTTGCACTCAGAAGTCTGAAATATAAGAAACACAGGTTTATATATGGTAATGACACTTCTACCAAATAAAGGAAAAGGCAATGAGCCACACCCAATAAGCAGGAGGGAGAGGCGCTATGTGTGCCCATGTGTAACTTAGAATTAACCACTGAAAAATATTACCACCCTTACAGCAAACTTTCATTACAGAATATCTAAACAAAAATTAGGTTTTTTCAGAAGCAGTGCCAGATTTGCATAAAGGCCAAGTAAGTGTGTACCTAGGGCTCCATAGGGAAGTTTGAAAGAGCCTTATGTTATTAAAGTTGAAGCCTTATTTTAATCTTGTACATTTACAAGTGTCAGAGAAATTGCCATTACTGATGAACTTCAATACTCAAGACAATGACCTTTAAAAAAAAGTTATTGGTTGAATATCAGAAGGGCCACATTGTTTAGGGGTCTATTCTACCATTCCAGCTTGGGCCTCATAAAAACCTTAAACCGGTACTGTTTAGAAGTCATTAGTACTGTGCATATAATAAACATTATTTACACACATTTGTTTTTTATATTATATACTTAAGTATTTTCTGAAAACATACTGTATATTTAGCATGGTTATAAATATAATTTAATATGTACAGTCATGAAATTCATTATCATTGTTTATTTTTATTTAATTTAAAAAAACAAGTTTATAAAGCCCTAAAGTGTATTACTATATTTTGATTTTAAAAAAATATCAACGTAACGACTACCAGTTATAATGACTGAATTTTCACAGTCCCTTGGAGGTCATTATAACCAATTTTCACTGTACTTGCCATTTTTCTCCCAAACAACAGATGTATGATCTACACTAAGGGTCTTCAGCCTGCGGGTCACATGCGGCCAGCCAACATGTTTTTTGAGGCCCGCTGGCTCATGAAAAAATAAAAATTGTTTCACACAAAAATACACCCCTTGCTCCCTGTGAGTGTATTTTATTTTATTCTGTTCACATTTTCTCATTTAATAATAAATATCTTAAACTGCTAGTGAACTAAACACCGTCTTCCCTCAATTGTATTTTACTTTAATTTTCTTGCGTATATGGGTATTAAAGGTAGTCTTATTGATTTGCAGTGCAACACTGATTTTAAAATAAAATTCAACTTAGCACTTATTGATTTCTATTCTAAATATATCGATAAGAACATATTCCCAACAGTCTGACTCCATGCTCTGAAAACGATATCACTATTCAGGAGCACTTACGTCTGCGAACTGCTCTTCTCAAGAATGAAGTTAGTAAAATCAAGAATTAGGACCAGAAAAACCGACATCCACCTTAAAAGCACTCTTAAGGTTGCAATGTTAAAAATAAGACCTGACAGGCTTGTTAAAAATACACAGTGCTGAAAATCTCACTAAAAGGTTCGATTTCACTCTATATATATATATTAATAACTAAAAGTACTGTGAATATTTTTTGCTTCCATGCATACTGTGTGTTGTAATATATGTACATTCAGTTCCAGCAACGGATTTAGAATATATTTTGGGGGGGGGGGCAAACCAATATAGAGATTTAAAAAAAAATGCAACAAAAGCGAATCCACAGGGATCACACACTTTGCCATGTCTCCAGATCCATCTACCTTTGTTCAATCCTAATATTGCTGGTACAGTAATGCGGCCCGCGAGCTACCAAGAATAAGAAAAATTGGCCCTTGTACTGATAAAGGTTGAAGACCCCTGATCTACATGATGGCAACGTTGGCTGCATCATTAGCTAATGGTTTATTTATATGTTCTGAAAGAAATAGCATGTGTTACTGAAACATCTATGACTTTAATATGTCTTTTAACTTCAATATTATTTTCATTATTGTTTATGAATTAAGACCATACTGTCTGTTTCGTTAAAGATGTTTAAAGTTCTTACTTAATGTTTACCATTTATGCATATAGATGTTCATAGTGATTATATAAATGCATATTTCACTTATATGTTTTATAAACTTTGAAATGTGTTTTTGATTTCATATATGTAGTGTTGAAATATGTTTCTACATTTTTTCAGACATATGTTGAAAAGGCTAAACTTCAAAAAGAGGAGTATGAAACACAGATGGAAAAATGGCGAGAAACAATGATTGACAGTGGACATAGTGACTTGGTTAAAGCTTATGATGAAAATAAGATGAAAGGAAAAAAGAGTTCTTCAAAAAGAGATGAACTCGAAACTCCAAATAAAAAACAATAAAAATGATTTTTTTCAACATAGAAATGATAATAAGTCTAATTTGAATGTTTAAGTTTATAAAGTTGGATTATGGTTCTCATACATTTGTTGTTGTCTTTAACATTTGTCACACTTTAGTTCATTTAGTCAGGCTCCTTTGTTCCATAAAATACAAAGCAAAGATTA
>QLNU02009785.1:0-25843 GCA_006491805.2 Dysdera silvatica
ATATGAACCATGCACAGTCAAATCCCGTGGCGGATTTATATAGAGGAGCGGGCCTAGTGCTCTGTAACTTTCGGCCCTTTCTGGGGTATGGTGTTACGTGGGTACAACATTGTTTTAATGTTTGCATGCTACTTCACGGACAATTTTCATTAATTATAGATCAGAAGATTAAAAACAATAGAAAAAATATAAAAAACCGCCCGAACAGGGACTCGAACCCTGGACCGTTAGGTTAAAAGCCTAACGCTCTACCGACTGAGCTATCCGGGCATACATTTGAAAGACTTGGCGTCTTCTTATTTAATGATTTTTCTTCGTGGCTTTCCACGAAGTTATGTTGTATTTACGCTCATACAAAAACGCATAAAAATACGGAAATATCGGTGTTCCATACATTTCGCTAATCCTCAATTTTAATCCGATTCATTAGTGATGGTAAGGTTTCAATGAAAATGTATATGAAGCATGTGCAGTCAAATCCAGTGGCTGATTTATGTACAGGAGCGGGCCTAGTGCTCTATAACTTTCGGTACTTTCTGGGGTCTCGTTTTACGTGGCTGCAACATTGTTTTAATGTTTACCTGTTCCTTCGTGGAGAATTTTAATTAAAGATATAGCAGAACATTAAAAACAATGGAAAAAATATAAAAAACCGCCCGAACAGGGACTCGAACCCTGGACCGTTAGGTTAAAAGCCTGACGCTCTACCGACTTAGCTATCCGGGCACACACATGAAAGACTTGGCGTCTTCTTAATTAATGCTTTTTCTCTGTTGTTTTCCAGGAAATTATTTTGTATTTACGCTCATACAAAAACGCGTAAAAATATGAAAATAGCAGTGTTCAGAAATTTTAATGATCCCAAATTTTAATCCGAGTCTTTAGGGCTGGTAAGGTTTTAATGAAATATATATGAACCATGTACAGTCAAATCCAGTGGAGGATTTATGTATAGGAGCGGGCCTAGTGCTCCGTAAATTTCGGTCCTTTCTGGGGTCTGGTGTTAGGTGGGTACAACATTGTTTTAATGTTTACATGCTACTTCACGGAGAATTTTCATTAAAGATAGATCAGAAGATTAAAAACAATGGAAAAAATATAAAAAACCGCCCGAACAGGGATTCGAACCCTGGACCGTTAGGTTAAAAGCCTAACGCTCTACCGACTGAGCTATCCGGGCATACATTTGAATGACTTGGCGTCGTCTTATTTAAGGATTTTTCTTCGTGGATTTCCACGAAGTTATGTTGTATTTACGCTCGTATAAAAACGCGTAAAAATATGAAAATATCAGTGTTCCATAAATGTCCATGATCCCAAATTTTAATCTCAATCTTTAGGGCTGGTAAGGTTTTTAATAAAATATATTAACCATGCACAGTCAAATCCCGTGGCGGATTTATATAGAGGAGCGGGCCCTGTGCTCTGTAACTTTCGGTCCTTTCTGGGGTATGGTGTTACGTAGGTGCAACATTGTTTTAATGTTTACATGCTACTTCACGGAGAATTTTCATTAAAGAAAGATCAGAAGATTTAAAAGAATGGAAAAATGTAAAAAACCGCCCGAACAGGGACCGTTAGGTTAAAAGCCTAACGCTCTACCGACTGAGCTATTGGGCATACATTCGAAAGACTTGGCGTTTTCTTATTTAATGATTTTTCTCTGTTGCTTTCCACGAAGTTATTTTGTATTTACGCTCATACAAAAACGCGTAAAAATATGAAAATAGCAGTGTTCCATAAATTTTAATGATCCCAAATTTTAATCCTTAGGGCTGGTAAGGTTTTAATGAAATATATACATGAACCATGTACAGTCAAATCCAGTGGCGGATTTATGTATACGAGCGGGCCTAGTGCTCTATAACTTTCGGTCCTTTCTGGGGTTTGGTGTTACATGGCTACAACATTGTTTTAATGTTTACCTGCTACTTCGCGGAGAATTTTCATTAAAGATATAGCAGAACATTAAAAACAATGGAAGAAATATAAAAAAACGCCCGAACAGGCACTCGAAGCGTGGACCGTGACTTTAAAAGCCAAAAGCCCTACCGGCTGAGCTATCCGTGAACATGTTTGAAATACTTACTGTCTTCTTATTTAATGATTTTTCTTTGTGGCTTTCCACGAAGTCATGTTGTATTTATGCTCATACAAAAACGCGTAAAAATATATAAATATCGGTGTTCCATACATTTCGCTAATCCTCAATTTTAATCCGATTCATTAGGGCTTGTCGGGTTTTAATGAAATACATATTAACCATGTACAGTCAAATCCAGTGGCGGATTTATGTATGGGAGCGGGCGTAGTGCTGTGTAACTTTCGGTCCTTTCTGGGGTCTGGTGTTACGTGGGTACAACATTGTTTTAATGTTTGCATGCTACTTCACGGAGAATTTTCATTAAAGATAGATCAGAAGATTAAAAAGGATGGAAAAAATGTAAAATACCGCCCGAATAGGAACTCGAACCCTGGACCGTTAGGTTAAAAGCCTAATGCACTTCCAACTGAGCTTTCAGGGCATACATTTGAAAGACTTGGCGTCTTCTTATTTAATGATTTTTCTCTATTGCTTTTCACGAAGTTATTTTGTATCTACGCTCATACAAAAACGCGTAAAAATATGAAAATAGCAGTGTTCCATAAATTTTAATGATCCCAAATTTTAATCCGAACCTTTAGGGCTGGTAAGGTTTTAATGAAATATATATGAACCAAGTACAGTCAAATGCAGTGGCGAATTTATGTATAGGAGCGGGCCTGGTGCTGTGTAACTTTCGGTCCTTTCTGGGGTATGGTGTTACGTGGGTACAACATTGTTTTAAAGTGTGATTGCTACTTCGCGGAGAATGTTCATTAAATGTAGATCAGAAGATTTAAAAGAATAAAACAAATGTAAAAAACCGCCCGAATAGGAACTCGAACCTTGGACCGTTATATTAAAAGCCTAAAGCACTACCGACTGAGCTTTCAGAGCATACATTTGAAAGATTTGGCGTCTTCTTATTTAATGATTTTTCTGTTTGGCTTTCCACGAAGTTATGTTGCATTTACGCTCATACAAAAACGCATAAAACTACGGACATATCGGTGTTCCATACATTTCTCTAATCCTCAATTTTAATCCGATTCATTAGTGATGGTAAGGTTTCAATGAAAACGTATATGAAGCATGTGCAGTCAAATCCAGTGGCGGATTTATGTACAGGAGCGGGCCTAATGCTCTATAACTTTTTGTACTTTCTGGGGTCTGGTTTTACGTGGCTGCAACATTGTTTTAATGTTTACCTGTTCCTTCGTGGAGAATTTTCATTAAAGATATAGCAGAACATTAAAAACAATGGAAAAAATATAAAAACCGCCCGAACAGGGACTCGAACCCTGGACCGTTAGGTTAAAAGCCTAACGCTCTACCGACTGAGCTATCCGGGCATGCATTTGACAGACTTGTCGTCTTCTTATTTAATGATTTTTCTCTGTTGTTTTCCAGGAAATTATTTTGTATTTACGCTCATACAAAAACGCGTAAAAATATGAAAACAGCAGTGTTCATAAATTTTAATGATCCCAAATTTTAATCCGAGTCTTTAGGGCTGGTAAGGTTTTAATGAAATATATATGAACCATGTACAGTCAAATCCAGTGGCGGATTTATGTATAGGAGCGGGCCTAGTGCTCCGTAAATTTCGGTCCTTTCTGGGGTATGGTGTTAGGTGGGTACAACATTGTTTTAATGTTTGCATGCTACTTCACGGACAATTTTCATTAAGGATAGATCAGAAGATTAAAAACAATGGAAAAAATATAAAAAACCGCCCTGACAGGGACTCGAACCCTGGACCGTTAGGTTAAAAGCCTAACGCTCTACCGACTGAGCTATTCGGGAACATATTTCAAACTCTTAGAGTTTTCTTATTTAATGATTTTCTGTGTGGTTTTCCTCGAAGGTGTGTTGTATTCACGTTCGTACAAAAACGCGTAAAAATATGAAAATAGCGGTGTTCCATAAATTTTAATGATCCCAAATTTTAATCCGAGTCTTTAGGGCTGGTAAGGTTTTAATGAAATATATATGAACCATGTACAGTCAAATCCAGTGGCGGATTTATGTATAGGAGCGGGCCTAGTGCTCCGTAAATTTCGGTCCTTTCTGGGGTATGGTGTTAGGTGGGTACAACATTGTTTTAATGTTTGCATGCTACTTCACGGACAATTTTCATTAAGGATAGATCAGAAGATTAAAAACAATGGAAAAAATATAAAAAACCGCCCTGACAGGGACTCGAACCCTGGACCGTTAGGTTAAAAGCCTAACGCTCTACCGACTGAGCTATCCGGGCATGCATTTGACAGACTTGTCGTCTTCTTATTTAATGATTTTTCTCTGTTGTTTTCCAGGAAATTATTTTGTATTTACGCTCATACAAAAACGCGTAAAAATATGAAAACAGCAGTGTTCATAAATTTTAATGATCCCAAATTTTAATCCGAGTCTTTAGGGCTGGTAAGGTTTTAATGAAATATATATGAACCATGTACAGTCAAATCCAGTGGCGGATTTATGTATAGGAGCGGGCCTAGTGCTCCGTAAATTTCGGTCCTTTCTGGGGTCTGGTGTTAGGTGGGCACAACATTGTTTTAATGTTTGCATGCTACTTCACGGACAATTTTCATTAAGGATAGATCAGAAGATTAAAAACAATGGAAAAAATATTAAAAACCGCCCGAACAGGGACTCGAACCCTGGACCGTTAGGTTAAAAGCCTAACGCTCTACCGACTGAGCTATCCGGGCATGCATTTGACAGACTTGTCGTCTTCTTATTTAATGATTTTTCTCTGTTGTTTTCCAGGAAATTATTTTGTATTTACGCTCATACAAAAACGCGTAAAAATATGAAAACAGCAGTGTTCATAAATTTTAATGATCCCAATTTTAATCCGAGTCTTTAGGGCTGGTAAGGTTTTAATGAAATATATATGAACCATGTACAGTCAAATCCAGTGGCGGATTTATGTATAGGAGCGGGCCTAGTGCTCCGTAAATTTCGGTCCTTCCTGGGGTATGGTGTGACGTGGGTACAACATTGTTTTAATGTTTACATGCTACTTCACGGAGAATTTTCATTAAAGATAGATCAGAAGATTAAAAACAACGGAAAAAATATAAAAAACCGCCCGAACAGGGACTCGAACCCTGGACCGTTAGGTTAAAAGCCTAACGCTCTACCGACTGAGCTATCCGGGCATACATTTGAAAGACTTGGCGTCTTCTTATTTAATGATTTTTGTTTGTGGCTTTCCACGAAGTTATGTTGTATTTACGCTCATACAAAAACGCGTAAAAATATGAAAACATATGTGTTCCATACATTTCGCTAATCCTCAATTTTAATCCGTTTCATTAGTGATGGTAAGGTTTCAATGAAAATGTATATGAAGCATGTGCAGTCAAATCCAGTGACGGATTTATGTATAGGAGCGGGCCTTGTGCTCTATAACTTTCGGTACTCTCTGGGGTCTCGTTTTACGTGGCTGCAACATTGTTTTAATGTTTACATGTTCCTTCGTGGAGAATTTTCATTAAAGATATAGCAGAACATTAAAAACAATGGAAAAAATATAAAAAACCGCCCGAACAGGGACTCGACCCCTGGACCGTTAGGTTAAAAGCCTAACGCTCTACCGACTGAGCTATCCGGGCATACATATGAAAGACTTGGCGTCTTCTTATTTAATGATTTTTCTCTGTTGCTTTCCAGGATATTATTTTGTATTTACGCTCATACAAAAAACGCGTAAAAATATGAAAATAGCAGTGTTCATAAATTTTAATGATCCCAAATTTTAATCCGAGTCTTTAGGGCTGGTAAGCTTTTAATGAAATATATATGAACCATGTACAGTCAAATCCAGTGGCGGATTTATGTATAGGAACGGGCCTAGTGCACCGTAAATTTCGGTCCTTTCTGGGGTCTGGTGTTAGGTGGGTACAACATTGTTTTAATGTTTGCATGCTACTTCACGGACAATTTTCATTAAGGATAGATCAGAATATTAAAAACAATGGAAAAAATATAAAAAACCGCCCGAACGGGGACTCGAACCGGGGACCGTTAGGTTAAAAGCCTAACGCTCTACCGACTGAGCTATCCGGGCATGCATTTGACAGACTTGTCGTCTTCTTATTTAGTGATTTTTGTGTGTGGCTTTCCACGAAGTTATGTTGTATTTACACTCATACAAAAACGCGTAAAAATATGAAAACATATGTGTTCCATAAATTTCGCTAATCCTCAATTTTAATCCGATTCATTAGGGCTGGTGAGGTTTTAATGAAAATGTTATGAACCATGTACAGTCAAATCCAGTGGCGGATTTATGTATAGGAGCGGGACTAGTGCTCCGTAACTTTCGGTCCTTTCTGGGGTCTGGTGTTAGGTGGGTACAACATTGTTTTAAAGTTTGATTGCTACTTCGCGGAGAATTTTCATTAAAGATAGATCAGAAGATTTAAAAGAATAAAAAAAATATAAAAAACCCGCCCGAACAGGGATTCGAACCTTGGACCGTTATATTAAAAGCCTAAAGCACTACCGACTGAGCTTTCAGAGCATACATTTGAAAGATTTGGCGTCTTCTTATTTAATGATTTTTCTGGTTGGATTTCCACGAAGTTATGTTGCATTTACGCTTATACAAAAACGCATAAAAATACGGAAATATCGATGTTCCATACATTTCGCTAATCCTCAATTTTAATCCGATTCATTAGTGATGGTAAGGTTTCAATTAAAATATATATGAAGCATGTGCAGTCAAATCCAGTGGCGGATTTATGTACAGGAGCGGGCCTAGTGCTCTATAACTTTCGGTACTTTCTGGGGTCTCGTTTTACGTGGCTGCAACATTGTTTTAATGTTTACCTGTTCCTTCGTGGAGAATTTTCATTAAAGATATAGCAGAACATTAAAAACAATGGAAAAAATATAAAAAACCGCCCGAACAGGGACTCGAACCCTGGACCGTTAGGTTAAAAGCCTAACGCTCTACCGACTGAGCTATCCGGGCATACATTTGAAAGACTTGGCGTCTTCTTATTTAATGATTTTTCTTCGTGGCTTTCCACGAAGTTATGTTGTATTTACGCTCGTATAAAAACGCGTAAAAATATGAAAATATCAGTGTTCCATAAATTTCCATGATCCCAAATTTTAATCTCAATCTTTAGGGCTGGTAAGGTTTTTAATAAAATATATTAACCATGCACAGTCAAATCCCGTGGCGGATTTATATAGAGGAGCGGGCCTAGTGCTCTGTAGCTTTCGGCCCTTTCTGGGGTATGGTGTTACGTGGGTACAACATTGTTTGAATGTTTACATGCTACTTCCAGGAGAATTTTCATTAAAGTTATGGCAGAAGATTAAAAACAATGGAAAAAATATAAAAAACCGCCCGAACAGGGACTCGAACCCTGGACCGTTAGGTTAAAAGCCCAACGCTCTACCGACTGAGCTATCCGGGCATACATATGAAAGACTTGGCGTCTTCTTATTTAATGATTTTTCTCTGTTGTTTTCCAGGAAATTATTTTGTATTTACGCTCATACAAAAACGCGTAAAAATATGAAAATAGCAGTGTTCATAAATTTTAATGATCTCAAATTTTAATCCGAGTCTTTAGGGCTGGTAAGGTTTTAATGAAATATATATGAACCATGTACAGTCAAATCCAGTGGCGGATTTATGTATAGGAGCGGGCCTAGTGCTCCGTAAATTTCGGTCCTTCCTGGGGTATGGTGTGACGTGGGTACAACATTGTTTTAATGTTTACATGCTACTTCACGGAGAATTTTCATTAAAGATAGATCAGAAGATTAAAAACAATGGAAAAAATATAAAAAACCGCCCGAACAGGGATTCGAACCCTGGACCGTTAGGTTAAAAGCCTAACGCTCTACCGACTGAG
This sequence comes from Dysdera silvatica, assembly GCA_006491805.2. Classification (NCBI taxonomy): domain Eukaryota; kingdom Metazoa; phylum Arthropoda; class Arachnida; order Araneae; family Dysderidae; genus Dysdera; species Dysdera silvatica. The sequence goes on from QLNU02009785.1 coordinate 7,972, forward strand.
CTATCCGGGCATGCACATGAAAGACTTGGCGTCTTCTTAATTAATGCTTTTTATCTGTTGTTTTCCAGGAAATTATTTTGTATTTACGCTCATACAAAAACGCGTAAAAATATGAAAATAGCAGTGTTCATAAATTTTAATGATCCCAAATTTTAATCCGAGTCTTTAGGGCTGGTAAGGTTTTAATGAAATATATATGAAACATGTACAGTCAAATCCAGTGGCGGATTTATGTATAGGAGGGGCCTAGTGCTCCGTAAATTTCGGTCCTTTCTGGGGTCTGGTGTTAGGTGGGTACAACATTGTTTTAATGTTTGCATGCTACTTCACGGACAATTTTCATTAAGGATGGATCAGAAGATTAAAAACAATGGAAAAAATATAAAAAAACGCCCGAACAGGGATTCGAACCCTGGACCGTTAGGTTAAAAGCCTAACGCTCTACCGACTGAGCTATCCGGGCACACATTTGAAAGACTTGGCGTCTTCTTATTTAATGATTTTTCTGGTTGGCTTTCCACGAAGTTATGTTGCATTTACGCTCATACAAAAAACGCGTAAAAATATGAAAATAGCAGTGTTCATAAATTTTAATGATCCCAAATTTTAATCCGAGTCTTTAGGGCTGGTAAGGTTTTAATGAAATATATATGAACCATGTACAGTCAAATCCAGTGGCGGATTTATGTATAGGAGCGGGCCTAGTGCTCCGTAAATTTCGGTCCTTCCTGGGGTATGGTGTGACGTGGGTACAACATTGTTTTAATGTTTACATGCTACTTCACGGACAATTTTCATTAATTATAGATCAGAAGATTAAAAACAATAGAAAAAATATAAAAAACCGCCCGAACAGGGACTCGAACCCTGGACCGTTAGGTTAAAAGCCTAACGCTCTACGGACTGAGCTATCCGGGCATGCATTTGAATGACTTGGCGTCGTCTTATTTAATGATTTTTCTTCGTGGCTTTCCACGAAGTTATGTTGTATTTACGCTCGTATAAAAACGCGTAAAAATATGAAAATATCAGTGTTCCATAAATTTCTATGATCCCAAATTTTAATCTCAATCTTTAGGGCTGGTAAGGTTTTTAATAAAATATATTAACCATGCACAGTCAAATCCCGTGGCGTATTTATATAGAGGAGCGGGCCTAGTGCTCTGTAACTTTCGGTCCTTTCTGTGGTATGGTGTTACGTGGGTACAACATTGTTTTAATGTTTACATGCTACTTCCCGGAGAATTTTCATTAAAGTTATAGCAGAACATTAAAAACAATGGAAAAGATATAAAAAACAGCCCGAACAGGGATTCGAACCCTGCACCGTTAGGTTAAAAGCCTAACGCTCTACCGACTGAGCTATCCGGGCATACACATGAAAGACTTGGCGTCTTCTTAATTAATGCTTTTTCTCTGTTGTTTTCCAAGAAATTATTTTGTATTTACGCTCATACAAAAACGCGTAAAAATATGAAAATAGCCGTGTTCATAAATTTTAATGATCCCAAATTTTAATCCGAGTCTTTAGGGCTGGTAAGCTTTTAATGAAATATATATGAACCATGTACAGTCAAATCCAGTGGCGGGTTTTTGTATGGGAGCGGAATGCACCTGTTACTGGTCCTTCTGGAGTCTACCGTTATGTGGGTAAACATCATTTTAATGTTGCGGCTGCTACTTCACCTGAGAATTTTTCATTAAGGATGATCAGAGATAAAACAACGTGCAAATATAAACACCACCCGAACGATTCAACCTTGACCGTTAGGTTAAAAAGCCTAACGTCACCGACTGAGCTAACCGGGCAGGAATTTGGAAAGATCATATGTCTTCTTATTTAATGATTTTTCTCTGTTGCTTTCCAGGAAATTATTTTGTATTTACTCTCATACAAAAAACGCGTAAAAATATGAAAATAGCAGTGTTCATAAATTTTAATGATCCCAAATTTTAATCCGAGTCTTTAGGGCTGGTAAGGTTTTAATGAAATATATATGAACCATGTACAGTCAAATCCAGTGGCGGATTTATGTATAGGAGCGGGCCTAGTGCTCCGTAAATTTCGGTCCTTCCTGGGGTATGGTGTGACGTGGGTACAACATTGTTTTAATGTTTACATGCTACTTCACGGAGAATTTTCATTAAAGATAGATCAGAAGATTAAAAACAATGGAAAAAATATAAAAAACCGCCCGAACAGGGATTCGAACCCTGGACCGTTAGGTTAAAAGCCTAACGCTCTACCGACTGAGCTATCCGGGCATGCATTTGACAGACTTGTCGTCTTCTTATTTAATGATTTTTCTCTGTTGTTTTCCAGGAAATTATTTTGTATTTACGCTCATACAAAAACGCGTAAAAATATGAAAACAGCAGTGTTCATAAATTTTAATGATCCCAAATTTTAATCCGAGTCTTTAGGGCTGGTAAGGTTTTAATGAAATATATATGAACCATGTACAGTCAAATCCAGTGGCGGATTTATGTATAGGAGCGGGCCTAGTGCTCCGTAAATTTCGGTCCTTCCTGGGGTATGGTGTGACGTGGGTACAACATTGTTTTAATGTTTACATGCTACTTCACGGAGAATTTTCATTAAAGATAGATCAGAAGATTAAAAACAACGGAAAAAATATAAAAAACCGCCCGAACAGGGACTCGAACCCTGGACCGTTAGGTTAAAAGCCTAACGCTCTACCGACTGAGATATCCGGGCACACATTTGAAAGACTTGGCGTCTTCTTATTTAATGATTTTTCTTCGTGGCTTTCCACGAAGTTATGTTGTATTTACGCTCATACAAAAACGCATAAAAATACGGAAATATCGGTGTTCCATACATTTCGCTAATCCTCAATTTTAATCCGATTCATTAGTGATGGTAAGGTTTCAATGAAAATGTATATGAAGCATATGCAGTCAAATCCAGTGGCGGATTTATGTATAGGAGCGGGCCTAGTGCTCTATAACTTTCGGTACTTTCTGGGGTCTCGTTTTACGTGGCTGCAACATTGTTTTAATGTTTGCATGCTACTTCACGGACAATTTTGATTAATTATAGATCAGAAGATTAAAAACAATAGAAAAAATATAAAAAACCGCCCGAACAGGGACTCGAACCCTGGACCGTTAGGTTAAAAGCCTAACTCTCTACCGACTGAGCTATCCGGGCATGCATTTGACAGACTTGTCGTCTTCTTATTTAGTGATTTTTGTGTGTGGCTTTCCACGAAGTTATGTTGTATTTACGCTCATACAAAAACGCGTAAAAATATGAAAACATATGTATTCCATAAATTTCGCTAATCTTCAATTTTAATCCGATTCATTAGGGCTGGTGAGGTTTTAATGAAAATGTTATGAACCATGTACAGTCAAATCCAGTGGCGGATTTATGTATAAGAGCGGGCATAGTGCTCTGTAACTTTCGGTCTTTTCTGGGGTCTTTTGTTACGTGGATACAACATTGTTTTAATGTTTACATGCTACTTCACGGAGAATTTTCATTAAAGATATAGCAGAAGATTAAAAACAATGGAAAAAATATAAAAAACAGCCCGAACAGGGATTCGAACCATGGGCCGTTAGGTTAAAAGCCTAACGCTCTAACGACTGAGCTATCCGGGCTCACGTATGAAAGACTTGGCGTCTTCTTATTTAATGATTTTTCTCAGTGACTTTCCACGAAGTTATGTTGCATTTACGCTCATATAAAAACGCGTAAAAATATGAAAATATCGGTGTTCCATACATTTCGCTAACCCTCAATTTTAATCCGATTCATTAGGGCTGATGAGGTTTCAATGAAATGTTATGAACCATGTACAGTCAAATCCAGTGGCGGATTTGTGTATGGGAGCGGGCCTAGCGCTCCGTAAATTTCGGTCCTTTCTGGGGTCTTGTGTTACGTGGGTACAACATTGTTTTAAAGTTTGATTGCTACTTCGCGGAGAATTTTCATTAAAGATAGATCAGAAGATTTAAAGGAATAAAAAAAATGTAAAAAACCGCCCGAATAGGAACTCGAACCTTGGACCGTTACATTAAAAGCCTAAAGCACTACCGACTGAGCTTTCAGAGCATACATTTGAAAGATTTGGCGTCTTCTTATTTAACGATTTTTCTTCGTGGCTTTCCACGAAGTTATGTTGTATTTACGCTCATACAAAAACGCATAAAAATACGGAAATATCGGTGTTCCATACATTTCGCTAATCCTCAATTTTAATCCGATTCATTAGTGATGGGAAGGTTTCAATGAAAATGTATATGAAGCATGTGCAGTCAAATCCAGTGGCGGATTTATGTACAGGAGCGGGCCTAGTGCTCTATAACTTTCGGTACATTCTGGGGTCTCGTTTTACGTGGCTGCAACATTGTTTTAATGTTTAGCAAGCAACTTCAAGGACAATTTTCATTACGGATAGATCAGAAGATTAAAAACAATGGAAAAAATAAAAAAAACCGCCCGAACAGGGATTCGAACCCTGGACCGTTAGGTTAAAAGCCTAACGCTCTACCGACTGAGCTATCCGGGCATGCACATGAAAGACTTGGCGTCTTCTTAATTAATGCTTTTTGTCTGTTGTTTTCCAGGAAATTATTTTGTATTTACGCTCATACAAAAACGCGTAAAAATATGAAAATAGCAGTGTTCATAAATTTTAATGATCCCAAATTTTAATCCGAGTCTTTAGGGCTGGTAAGCTTTTAATGAAATATATATGAACCATGTACAGTCAAATCCAGTGGCGGATTTATGTATAGGAACGGGCCTAGTGCACCGTAAATTTCGGTCCTTTCTGGGGTCTGGTGTTAGGTGGGTACAACATTGTTTTAATGTTTGCATGCTACTTCACGGACAATTTTCATTAAGGATAGATCAGAAGATTAAAAACAATGGAAAAAATATAAAAAACCGCCCGAACAGGGATTCGAACCCTGGACCGTTAGGTTAAAAGCCTAACGCTCTACCGACTGAGCTATCCGGGCATACATTTGAAAGACTTGGCGTCTTCTTATTTAATGATTTTTCTTCGTGGCTTTCCACGAAGTTATGTTGTATTTACGCTCATACAAAAACGCATAAAAATACGGAAATATCGGTGTTCCATACATTTCGCTAATCCTCAATTTTAATCCGATTCATTAGTGATGGTAAGGTTTCAATGAAAATGTATATGAAGCATATGCAGTCAAATCCAGTGGCGGATTTATGTATAGGAGCGGGCCTAGTGCTCTATAACTTTCGGTACTTTCTGGGGTCTCGTTTTACGTGGCTGCAACATTGTTTTAATGTTTGCATGCTTCCTTCGTGGAGAATTTTCATTAAAGATATAGCAGAACATTAAAAACAATGGAAAAAATATAAAAAAACCGCCCGAACAGGGACTCGAACCCTGGACCGTTAGGTTAAAAGCCTAACGCTCTACCGACTGAGCTATCCGCGCATACATTTGAATGACTTGGCGTCGTCTTATTTAAGGATTTTTCTTCGTCGCTTTCCACGAAGTTATGTTGTATTTACTCTCGTATAAAAACGCGTAAAAATATGAAAATATCAGTGTTCCATAAATTTCCATGATCCCAAATTTTAATCTCAATCTTTAGGGCTGGTAAGGTTTTTAATAAAATATATTAACCATGCACAGTCAAAACCCGTGGCGGATTTATATAGAGGAGCGGGCCTAGTGCTCTGTAACTTTCGGTCCTTTCTGGGGTATGGTGTTACGTGGGTACAACATTGTTTTAAAGTTTGATTGCTACTTCGCGGAGAATTTTCATTAAAGATAGATCAGAAGATTTAAAAGAATAAAAAAAATATAAAAAAACCGCCCGAATAGGAACTCGAACCTTGGACCGTTATATTAAAAGCCTAAAGCACTACCGACTGAGCTTTCAGAGCATACATTTGAAAGATTTGGCGTCTTCTTATTTAATGATTTTTCTGGTTAGCTTTCCACGAAGTTATGTTGCATTTACGCTCATACAAAAACGCATAAAACTACGGAAATATCGGTGTTCCATACATTTCGCTAATCCTCAATTTTAATCCGATTCATTAGTGATGGTAAGGTTTCAATGAAAATGTATATGAAGCATGTGCAGTCAAATCCAGTGGCGGATTTATGTATAGGAGCGGGCCTAGTGCTCTATAACTTTCGGTACTTTCTGGGGTCTCGTTTTACGTGGCTGCAACATTGTTTTAATGTTTACCTGTTCCTTCGTGGAGAATTTTCATTAAAGATATAGCAGAACATTAAAAACAATGGAAAAAATATAAAAACCGCCCGAACAGGGACTCGAACCCTGGACCGTTAGGTTAAAAGCCTAACGCTCTACCGACTGAGCTATCCGGGCATACATTTGAAAGACTTGGCGTCTTCTTATTTAATGATTTTTCTTCGTGGCTTTCCACGAAGTTATGTTGTATTTACGCTCATACAAAAACGCATAAAAATACGGAAATATCGGTGTTCCATACATTTCGCTAATCCTCAATTTTAATCCGATTCATTAGTGATGGTAAGGTTTCAATGAAAATGTATATGAAGCATGTGCAGTCAAATCCAGTGGCGGATTTATGTACAGGAGCGGGCCTAGTGCTCTATAACTTTCGGTCCTTTCTGGGGTCTGGTTTTACGTGGCTGCAACATTGTTTTAATGTTTACCTGTTCCTTCGTGGAGAATTTTCATTAAAGATATAGCAGAACATTAAAAACAATGGAAAAAATATAAAAAACCGCCCGAACAGGGATTCGAACCCTGCACCGTTAGGTTAAAAGCCTAACGCTCTACCGACTGAGCTATCCGGGCATGCACATGAAAGACTTGGCGTCTTCTTAATTAATGCTTTTTATCTGTTGTTTTCCAGGAAATTATTTTGTATTTACGCTCATACAAAAACGCGTAAAAATATGAAAATAGCAGTGTTCATAAATTTTAATGATCCCAAATTTTAATCCGAGTCTTTCGGGCTGGTAAGGTTTTAATGAAATATATATGAAACATGTACAGTCAAATCCAGTGGCGGATTTATGTATAGGAGCGGGCCTAGTGCTCTATAACTTTCTGTACTTTCTGGGGTCTGGTTTTACGTGGCTGCAACATTGTTTTAATGTTTACCTGTTCCTTCGTGGAGAATTTTCATTAAAGACATAGCAGAACATTAAAAACAATGGAAAAAATATAACAAACCGCCCGAACAGGGACTCGAACCCTGGACCGTTAGGTTAAAAGCCTAACGCTCTACCGACTGAGCTATCCGGGCATACATATGAAAGACTTGGCGTCTTCTTATTTAATGATTTTTCTCTGTTGCTTTCCAGGAAATTATTTTGTATTTACGCTCATACAAAAAACGCGTAAAAATATGAAAATATCAGTGTTCCATAAATTTCCATGATCCCAAATTTTAATCTCAATCTTTAGGGCTGGTAAGGTTTTTAATAAAATATATTAACCATGCACAGTCAAATCCCGTGGCGGATTTATATAGAGGAGCGGGCCTAGTGCTCTGTAACTTTCGGTCCTTTCTCTTGGGTCTAGTGTTATGTAGATTTTAACTTGGTTTTAATGTTTATATGCTGCTTCACGGAGAATTTTCATTAATTATAGATCAGAAGATTAAAAACAATGGAAAAAATATAAAAAACCGCCCGAACGGGGACTCGAACCCTGGACCGTTAGGTTAAAAGCCTAACGCTCTACCGACTGAGCTATCCGGGCATGCATTTGACAGACTTGTCGTCTTCTTATTTAATGATTTTTCTCTGTTGTTTTCCAGGAAATTATTTTGTATTTACGCTCATACAAAAACGCGTAAAAATATGAAAACAGCAGTGTTCATAAATTTTAATGATCCCAAATTTTAATCCGAGTCTTTAGGGCTGGTAAGGTTTTAATGAAATATATATGAACCATGTACAGTCAAATCCAGTGGAGGATTTATGTATAGGAGCGGGCCTAGTGCTCCGTAAATTTCGGTCCTTTCTGGGGTCTGGTGTTAGGTGGGTACAACATTGTTTTAATGTTTGCATGCTACTTCACGGACAATTTTCATTAAGGATAGATCAGAAGATTAAAAACAATGGAAAAAATATAAAAAACCGCCCGAACAGGGATTCGAACCCTGGACCGTTAGGTTAAAAGCCTAACGCTCTACCGACTGAGCTATCCGGGCATACATTTGAAAGACTTGGCGTCTTCTTATTTAATGATTTTTCTTCGTGGCTTTCCACGAAGTTATGTTGTATTTACGCTCATACAAAAACGCATAAAAATACGGAAATATCGGTGTTCCATACATTTCGCTAATCCTCAATTTTAATCCGATTCATTAGTGATGGTAAGGTTTCAATGAAAATGTATATGAAGCATGTGCAGTCAAATCCAGTGGCGGATTTATGTACAGGAGCGGGGCTAGTGCTCTATAACTTTCGGTCCTTTCTGGGGTCTGGTTTTACGTGGCTGCAACATTGTTTTAATGTTTACCTGTTCCTTCGTGGAGAATTTTCATTAAAGATATAGCAGAACATTAAAAACAATGGAAAAAATATAAAAACCGCCCGAACAGGGACTCGAACCCTGGACCGTTAGGTTAAAAGCCTAACGCTCTACCGACTGAGCTATCCGGGCATACATATGAAAGACTTGGCGTCTTCTTATTTAATGATTTTTCTCTGTTGCTTTCCAGGATATTATTTTGTATTTACGCTCATACAAAAAACGCGTAAAAATATGAAAATAGCAGTGTTCATAAATTTTAATGATCCCAAATTTTAATCCGAGTCTTTAGGGCTGGTAAGGTTTTAATGAAATATATATGAACCATGTACAGTCAAATCCAGTGGCGGATTTATGTATAGGAGCGGGCCTAGTGCTCCGTAAATTTCGGTCCTTTCTGGGGTCTGGTGTTAGGTGGGTACAACATTGTTTTAATGTTTGCATGCTACTTCACGGACAATTTTCATTAAGGATAGATCAGAAGATTAAAAACAATGGAAAAAATATAAAAAACCGCCCGAACAGGGATTCGAACCCTGGACCGTTAGGTTAAAAGCCTAACGCTCTACCGACTGAGCTATCCGGGCATACATTTGAAAGACTTGGCGTCTTCTTATTTAATGATTTTTCTTCGTGGCTTTCCACGAAGTTATGTTGTATTTACGCTCGTATAAAAACGCGTAAAAATATGAAAATATCAGTGTTCCATAAATTTCCATGATCCCAAATTTTAATCTCAATCTTTAGGGCTGGTAAGGTTTTTAATAAAATATATGAACCATGCACAGTCAAATCCCGTGGCGGATTTATATAGAGGAGCGGGCCTAGTGCTCTGTAACTTTCGGCCCTTTCTGGGGTATGGTGTTACGTGGGTACAACATTGTTTTAATGTTTGCATGCTACTTCACGGACAATTTTCATTAATTATAGATCAGAAGATTAAAAACAATAGAAAAAATATAAAAAACCGCCCGAACAGGGACTCGAACCCTGGACCGTTAGGTTAAAAGCCTAACGCTCTACCGACTGAGCTATCCGGGCATACATTTGAAAGACTTGGCGTCTTCTTATTTAATGATTTTTCTTCGTGGCTTTCCACGAAGTTATGTTGTATTTACGCTCATACAAAAACGCATAAAAATACGGAAATATCGGTGTTCCATACATTTCGCTAATCCTCAATTTTAATCCGATTCATTAGTGATGGTAAGGTTTCAATGAAAATGTATATGAAGCATGTGCAGTCAAATCCAGTGGCGGATTTATGTACAGGAGCGGGCCTAGTGCTCTATAACTTTCGGTCCTTTCTGGGGTCTGGTTTTACGTGGCTGCAACATTTGTTTTAATGTTTACCTGTTCCTTCGTGGAGAATTTTCATTAAAGATATAGCAGAACATTAAAAACAATGGAAAAAATATAAAAACCGCCCGAACAGGGACTCGAACCCTGGACCGTTAGGTTAAAAGCCTAACGCTCTACCGACTGAGCTATCCGGGCATGCATTTGACAGACTTGTCGTCTTCTTATTTAGTGATTTTTGTGTGTGGCTTTCCACGAAGTTATGTTGTATTTACGCTCATACAAAAACGCGTAAAAATATGAAAACATATGTATTCCATAAATTTCGCTAATCTTCAATTTTAATCCGATTCATTAGGGCTGGTGAGGTTTTAATGAAAATGTTATGAACCATGTACAGTCAAATCCAGTGGCGCATTTATGTATGGGAGCGGGCCTGGTGCTGTGTAACTTTCGGTAATTCCTGGGGTCTTGTGTTATGTGGGTACAACATTGTTTTAAAGTTTGATTGCTACTTCGCGGAGAATTTTCATTAAAGATAGATCAGAAGATTTAAAAGAATAAAAAAAATATAAAAAAACCGCCCGAATAGGAACTCGAACCTTGGACCGTTATATTAAAAGCCTAAAGCACTACCGACTGAGCTTTCAGAGCATACATTTGAAAGATTTGCGTCTTCTTATTTAACGATTTTTCTTCGTGGCTTTCCACGAAGTTATGTTGTATTTACGCTCATACAAAAACGCATAAAAATACGGAAATATCGGTGTTCCATACATTTCGCTAATCCTCAATTTTAATCCGATTCATTAGTGATGGTAAGGTTTCAATGAAAATGTATATGAAGCATGTGCAGTCAAATCCAGTGGCGGATTTATGTACAGGAGCGGGCCTAGTGTTCTATAACTTTCTGTACTTTCTGGGGTCTGGTTTTACGTGGCTGCAACATTGTTTTAATGTTCACCTCTTCCTTCGTGGAGAATTTTCATTAAAGATATAGCAGAACATTAAAAACAATGGAAAAAATATATAAAAAACCGCCCGAACAGGGACTCGAACCCTGGACCGTTAGGTTAAAAGCCTAACGCTCTACCGACTGAGTTATCCGGGCATACATTTGAATGACTTGGCGTCGTCTTATTTAATGATTTTTCTTCGTGGCTTTTCACGAAGTTATGTTGTATTTACGCTAGCATAAAAACGCGTAAAAATATGAAAATATCAGTGTTCCATAAATTTCCATGATCCCAAATTTTAATCTCAATCTTTAGGGCTGGTAAGGTTTTTAATAAAATATATTAACCATGCACAGCCAAATCCCGTGGCGGATTATATAGAGGAGCGGCCCTAGTGCTCTGTAACTTTCGGCCCTTTCTGGGGTATGGTGTTACGTGGGTACAACATTGTTTTAATGTTTACATGCTATTTCCCGGAGAATTTTCATTAACGTTATAGCAGAACATTAAAAACAATGGAAAAGATATAAAAACCGCCCGAACAGGGACTCGACCCTGGACCATTAGGTTAAAAGCCCAACGCTCTACCGACTGAGCTATCCGGGCATACATTTGAAAGACTTGGCGTCTTCTTATTTAATGATTTTTCTTCGTGGCTTTCCACGAAGTTATGTTGTATTTACGCTAGTATAAAAACGCGTAAAAATATGAAAATATCAGTGTTCCATAAATTTCCATGATCCCAAATTTTAATCTCAATCTTTAGGGCTGGTAAGATTTTTAATAAAATATATTAACCATGCACAGTCAAATCCCGTGGCGTATTTATATAGAAGAGCGGGCCTAGTGCTCTGTAACTTTCGGTCCTTTCTGTGGTATGGTGTTACGTGGGTACAACATTGTTTTAATGTTTACATGCTACTTCCCGGAGAATTTTCATTAATTATAGATCAGAAGATTAAAAACAATAGAAAAAATATAAAAAACCGCCCGAACAGGGACTCGACCCTGGACCGTTAGGTTAAAAGCCTAACGCTCTACCGACTGAGCTATCCGGGCATACATATGAAAGACTTGGCGTCTTCTTATTTAATGATTTTTCTCTGTTGCTTTCCAGGAAATTATTTTGTATTTACGCTCATACAAAAAACGTGTAAAAATATGAAAATAGCAGTGTTCATAAATTTTAATGATCCCAAATTTTAATTCGAGTCTTTAGGGCTGGTAAGCTTTTAATGAAATATATATGAAACATGTACAGTCAAATCCAGTGGCGGATTTAAGTATAGGAGCGGGCCTAGTGCTCCGTAAATTTCGGTCCTTTCTGGGGTCTGGTGTTAGGTGGGTACAACATTGTTTTAATGTTTGCATGCTACTTCACGGACAATTTTCATTAAGGATAGATCAGAATATTAAAAACAATGGAAAAAATATAAAAAACCGCCCGAACAGGGACTCGAACCCTGGACCGTTAGGTTAAAAGCCTAACGCTCTACCGACTGAGTTATCCGGGCATACATTTGAATGACTTGGCGTCGTCTTATTTAATGATTTTTCTTCGTGGCTTTTCACGAAGTTATGTTGTATTTACGCTAGCATAAAAACGCGTAAAAATATGAAAATATCAGTGTTCCATAAATTTCCATGATCCCAAATTTTAATCTCAATCTTTAGGGCTGGTAAGGTTTTTAATAAAATATATTAACCATGCACAGCCAAATCCCGTGGCTGATTTATATAGAGGAGCAGGCCTAGTGCTCTGTAACTTTCGGCCCTTTCTGGGGTATGGTGTTACGTGGGTACAACATCGTTTTAATGTTTACATGCTACTTCCCGGAGAATTTTCATTAAAGATATAGCAGAACATTAAAAACAAGGGAAAAGATATAAAAAACCGCCCGAACAGGGACTCGACCCTGGACTGTTAGGTTAAAAGCCTAACGCTCTACCGACTGAGCTATCCGGGCATACATATGAAAGACTTGGCGTCTTCTTATTTAATGATTTTTCTCTGTTGCTTTCCAGGAAATTATTTTGTATTTACGTCATACAAAAAACGCGTAAAAATATGAAAATAGCAGTGTTCATAAATTTTAATGATCCCAAATTTTAATCCGAGTCTTTAGGGCTGGTAAGTTTTTATTAAATAAATATGAACCATGTACAGTCAAATCCAGTGGCGGATTTATGTATAGGAACGGGCCTAGTGCTCCGTAAATTTCGGTCCTTTCTGGGGTCTGGTGTTAGGTGGGTACAACATTGTTTTAATGTTTGCATGCTACTTCACGGACAATTTTCATTAAGGATGGATCAGAAGATTAAAAACAATGGAAAAAATATGAAAAACCGCCCGAACAGGGATTCGAACCCTGGACCGTTAGGACAAAAGCCTAACGCTCTACCGACTGAGCTATCCGGGCATACATTTGAAAGACTTGGCGTCTTCTTATTTAATGATTTTTCTTCGTGGCTTTCCACGAAGTTATGTTGTATTTACGCTCATACAAAAACGCATAAAAATACGGAAATATCGGTGTTCCATACATTTCGCTAATCCTCAATTTTAATCCGATTCATTAGTGATGGTAAGGTTTCAATGAAAATGTATATGAAGCATGTGCAGTCAAATCCAGTGGCGGATTTATGTACAGGAGCGGGGCTAGTGCTCTATAACTTTCGGTCCTTTCTGGGGTCTGGTTTTACGTGGCTGCAACATTGTTTTAATGTTTACCTGTTCCTTCGTGGAGAATTTTCATTAAAGATATAGCAGAACATTAAAAACAATGGAAAAAATATAAAAACCGCCCGAACAGGGACTCGAACCCTGGACCGTTAGGTTAAAAGCCTAACGCTCTACCGACTGAGCTATCCGGGCATACATATGAAAGACTTGGCGTCTTCTTATTTAATGATTTTTCTCTGTTGCTTTCCAGGATATTATTTTGTATTTACGCTCATACAAAAAACGCGTAAAAATATGAAAATAGCAGTGTTCATAAATTTTAATGATCCCAAATTTTAATCCGAGTCTTTAGGGCTGGTAAGGTTTTAATGAAATATATATGAACCATGTACAGTCAAATCCAGTGGCGGATTTATGTATAGGAGCGGGCCTAGTGCTCCGTAAATTTCGGTCCTTTCTGGGGTCTGGTGTTAGGTGGGTACAACATTGTTTTAATGTTTGCATGCTACTTCACGGACAATTTTCATTAAGGATAGATCAGAAGATTAAAAACAATGGAAAAAATATAAAAAAAACCCCGAACAGGGACTCGAACCCTGGACCGTTAGGTTAAAAGCCTAACGCTCTACCGACTGAGCTATCCGGGCATACATATGAAAGACTTGGCGTCTTCTTATTTAATGATTTTTCTCTGTTGCTTTCCAGGAAATTATTTTGTATTTACGCTCATACAAAAAACGCGTAAAAATATGAAAATAGCAGTGTTCATAAATTTTAATGATCCCAAATTTTAATCCGAGTCTTTAGGGCTGGTAAGGTTTTAATGAAATATATATGAACCATGTACAGTCAAATCCAGTGGCGGATTTATGTATAGGAGCGGGCCTAGTGCTCCGTAAATTTCGGTCCTTTCTGGGGTCTGGTGTTAGGTGGGTACAACATTGTTTTAATGTTTGCATGCTACTTCACGGACAATTTTCATTAAGGATAGATCAGAAGATTAAAAACAATGGAAAAAATATAAAAAACCGCCCGAACAGGGATTCGAACCCTGGACCGTTAGGTTAAAAGCCTAACGCTCTACCGACTGAGCTATCCGGGCATACACATGAAAGACTTGGCGTCTTCTTATTTAATGATTTTTCTCTGTTGTTTTCCAGGAAATTATTTTGTATTTACGCTCATACAAAAACGCGTAAAAATATGAAAATAGCAGTGTTCATAAATTTTAATGATCCCAAATTTTAATCCGAGTCTTTAGGGCTGGTAAGGTTTTAATGAAATATATATGAACCATGTACAGTCAAATCCAGTGGCGGATTTATGTATAGGAGCGGGCCTAGTGCTCCGTAAATTTCGGTCCTTTCTGGGGTCTGGTGTTAGGTGGGTACAACATTGTTTTAATGTTTGCATGCTACTTCACGGACAATTTTCATTAAGGATAGATCAGAAGATTAAAAACAATGGAAAAAATATAAAAAACCGCCCGAACAGGGATTCGAACCCTGGACCGTTAGGTTAAAAGCCTAACGCTCTACCGACTGAGCTATCCGGGCATGCATTTGACAGACTTGTCGTCTTCTTATTTAGTGATTTTTGTGTGTGGCTTTCCACGAAGTTATGTTGTATTTACGCTCATACAAAAACGCGTAAAAATATGAAAACATATGTGTTCCGTAAATTTCGCTAATCCTCAATTTTAATCCGATTCATTAGGGCTGGTGAGGTTTTAATGAAAATGTTATGAACCATGTACAGTCAAATCCAGTGGCGGATTTATGTATAGGAGCGGGACTAGTGCTCCGTAACTTTCGGTCCTTTCTGGGGTCTGGTGTTAGGTGGGTACAACATTGTTTTAAAGTTTGATTGCTACTTCGCGGAGAATTTTCATTAAAGATAGATCAGAAGATTTAAAAGAATAAAAAAAATATAAAAAACCCGCCCGAACAGGGATTCGAACCTTGGACCGTTATATTAAAAGCCTAAAGCACTACCGACTGAGCTTTCAGAGCATACATTTTAAAGATTTGGCGTCTTCTTATTTAATGATTTTTCTGGTTGGCTTTCCACGAAGTTATGTTGCATTTACGCTCATACAAAAACGCATAAAAATACGGAAATATCGGCGTTCCATACATTTCGCTAATCCTCAATTTTAATCCGATTCATTAGTGATGGTAAGGTTTCAATGAAAATGTATATGAAGCATGTGCAGTCAAATCCAGTGGCGGATTTATGTACAGGAGCGGGCCTAGTGCTCTATAACTTTCGGTACTTTCTGGGGTCTCGTTTTACGTGGCTGCAACATTGTTTTAATGTTTGCATGCTACTTCACGGACAATTTTCATTAATTATAGATCAGAAGATTAAAAACAATAGAAAAAATATAAAAAACCGCCCGAACAGGGACTCGAACCCTGGACCGTTAGGTTAAAAGCCTAACGCTCTACCGACTGAGCTATCCGGGCATACACATGAAAGACTTGGCGTCTTCTTATTTAATGATTTTTCTCTGTTGTTTTCCAGGAAATTATTTTGTATTTACGCTCATACAAAAACGCGTAAAAATATGAAAATAGCAGTGTTCATAAATTTTAATGATCCCAAATTTTAATCCGAGTCTTTAGGGCTGGTAAGGTTTTAATGAAATATATATGAACCATGTACAGTCAAATCCAGTGGCGGATTTATGTATAGGAGCGGGCCTAGTGCTCCGTAAATTTCGGTCCTTTCTGGGGTCTGGTGTTAGGTGGGTACAACATTGTTTTAATGTTTGCATGCTACTTCACGGACAATTTTCATTAAGGATAGATCAGAAGATTAAAAACAATGGAAAAAATATAAAAAACCGCCCGAACAGGGATTCGAACCCTGGACCGTTAGGTTAAAAGCCTAACGCTCTACCGACTGAGCTATCCGGGCATACATTTGAAAGACTTGGCGTCTTCTTATTTAATGATTTTTCTTCGTGGCTTTCCACGAAGTTATGTTGTATTTACGCTCATACAAAAACGCATAAAAATACGGAAATATCGGTGTTCCATACATTTCGCTAATCCTCAATTTTAATCCGATTCATTAGTGATGGTAAGGTTTCAATGAAAATGTACATGAAGCATGTGCAGTCAAATCCAGTGGCGGATTTATGTATAGGAGCGGGCCTAGTGCTCTACACCTTTCGGTACTCTCTGGGATCTCGTTTTACGTGGCTGCAACATTGTTTTAATGTTTACCTGTTCCTTCGTGGAGAATTTTCATTAAAGATATAGCAGAACATTAAAAACAATGGAAAAAATATAAAAACCGCCCGAACAGGGACTCGAACCCTGGACCGTTAGGTTAAAAGCCTAACGCTCTACCGACTGAGCTATCCGGGCATGCACATGAAAGACTTGGCGTCTTCTTAATTAATGCTTTTTATCTGTTGTTTTCCAGGAAATTATTTTGTATTTACGCTCATACAAAAACGCGTAAAAATATGAAAATAGCAGTGTTCATAAATTTTAATGATCCCAAATTTTAATCCGAGTCTTTAGGGCTGGTAAGGTTTTAATGAAATATATATGAACCATGTACAGTCAAATCCAGTGGCGGATTTATGTATAGGAGCGGGCCTAGTGCTCCGTAAATTTCGGTCCTTTCTGGGGTATGGTGTTAGGTGGGTACAACATTGTTTTAATGTTTGCATGCTACTTCACGGACAATTTTCATTAAGGATAGATCAGAATATTAAAAACAATGGAAAAAATATAAAAAACCGCCCGAACAGGGACTCGAACCCTGGACCGTTAGGTTAAAAGCCTAACGCTCTACCGACTGAGCTATCCGGGCATACATTTGAAAGACTTGGCGTCTTCTTATTTAATGATTTTTGTTTGTGGCTTTCCACGAAGTTATGTTGTATTTACGCTCATACAAAAACGCGTAAAAATATGAAAACATATGTGTTCCGTAAATTTCGCTAATCCTCAATTTTAATCCGATTCATTAGGGCTGGTGAGGTTTTAATGAAAATGTTATGAACCATGTACAGTCAAATCCAGTGGCGGATTTATGTATAAGAGCGGGCATAGTGCTCTGTAACTTTCGGTCTTTTCTCTGGTCTTTTGTTACGTGGATACAACATTGTTTTAATGTTTACATGCTACTTCACGGAGAATTTTCATTAAAGATATAGCAGAAGATTAAAAACAATGGAAAAAATATAAAAAACAGCCCGAACAGGCATTCGAACCATGGGCCGTTAGGTTAAAAGCCTAACGCTCTAACGACTGAGCTATCCGGGCTCACGTTTGAAAGACTTGGCGTCTTCTTATTTAATGATTTTTCTCAGTGACTTTCCACGAAGTTATGTTGCATTTACGCTCGTATAAAAACGCGTAAAAATATGAAAATATCGGTGTTCCATACATTTCGCTAACCCTCA